>CP126898.1:51940291-52115291 GCA_030440675.1 Furcifer pardalis | reverse complement strand
CCGATGATCTGTCTCAAGATGTTCCCTCTCCATATGTAGAAAATACGAAGAGGTCGAGTAATAAACAGGCTGCAATGGTATCTTTCTTCTTTGCTCTTCCACCCCCTCCTCCTCCTCTTTTTTTTTTTTTAAAAGAGATGATGATTCTCTCCTTTCTCAAAACAATTTTCAGTCTACAAGGAAGGTCGAAGAAGGTCGTGATTCCTGACCTGCTGCTGAACTGAAGGAGCCGGTACTGTCTGTTTGATGCGCCGTCGGAGGTCACTGAACTACGGCTTGTTAGTGGCACCCTGCGTCTCCGAAGCATGGACTACCCCAAAACAATTTTTAAAATTACCCCAGCATGAGAAAGCCATGGGAGACTCCCTGAGGTTGTCTAGATTCCGGCAAAGATGAATTTCTCGAGAAGGGAGACACTCAGAGTTCATGTGGGTCTGAAAATTAAAGATCGGCCAGCCAGGAGCGTCTTTACTGGAATGCCGGGTTTTGTGAGCGGGAAATTCCAATAATGCTGTGAGCTCAGGAATCCCAAATATGAAAAAATCTACAGGGCTTACGACTCTTTCTCCCTTCTTGTTTTCCTTGCAGCCTATTTCTTTATTGCTTTTCCACAGATCCTAAAGCCTGGACTTGGGTTTTGATGAGCCCTTTAAATCAGCCGGCGCATCGTCATGCATGTCTCGCTAACTTTCCGTGGGTTGCCGTGGTGTCTTTTCCATAGGAGAGGGACTCTTCGGATATAAGACATACTTCTTCTTCTTCTGCCATATCCGAATCCAAAAAATAGGTGATCATCATGGAAATCAGCCATGAAGACTGTCCTGGGGATATAATGCTGTGGCCTTTCATCTGCCTTCTGCATTGCAGCGTGGCACTCATGGTACCACGGATCCCGTTCTGTGAGTCACTTTCTGGTCCTAAACACTTTTGGCACACAAAGTCCTCATCAGCCCCAGGCCAGGATGGATGAAGCTGCTGCCCTCCATCAAGATGGATTCAAGTGGGCACCATCACCCTTCCCCGTGGACTTCATCACCCCAAGGCTGCTAGTTCTCAGGGTTGTTAACTGCCACCTGACACTCCGCTGGTAGCATGGTCTACTCTATTACCATAACAGGATAACCTGGCCAGACTGGAGTAAGATTCCCCAAAGGGGTCTGTTTAGAAGAGAGGATTAGTGGAGTGTGGTTGGTCCACACTGAAGTTATTGTTCACTCTGCCACACTGTTGAGTCTTATTTGGTGGATTCTGAAGAGGCAAAGATTAGTCAAAAGGTTGTTAAGCTTGTTAAGTATTTTCTGTCTTGCATATTGAAACTGCCTTGATTTTTGAAGATCACAGATGGTACATTACAAGATCAGCCATCCTAAACCTGTTGTCGTCCAGAAAGTAGCAGGCCATAGTTTGGGCACCCTTGGTTTAGGATGACAAATTACCCCTGGGTATGAGAGCTTGGAAAATCTTAACTTGACTGCAGCATGGATACAAAAAAACTTATAAAGTCATTCCCTAGCCACGAGTCAACTGATAACTGTTCCTTCCACGTGGCCTGTACCTTCAGGAGAAGATGTCCTATAGAACTTGCATCTTCCTTGACACAAGAAGGAGGAGGAGGAGGAGGAGGAGGAGGAGGAGGAGGAGAAGGAGAAGAAGGAGAAAAAGGAGAAGAAGGAGAAGAAGGAAATTTTTTTTGAAGGAAACTTTTTTATTGATAAATTCTTACTACAGTACCATCTGTTGAGGTGAACTACATAAACTTGTTATCACTTTCAAAAACTTGAAAAAATATAGTTACATAGCTCAGTAAACATAGTTAGATATATAGTGATTGTGGAGGGAAATATACAGTATATACAATACCAAATTATTGATTATTGTAATGCGCTCTACATGGGGCTGCCCTTGGTGACCATTCGGAGGCTTCAGCTGGTCCAGAATGCGGCTGCACGAGTAGTGGTGGGATGCGGGCGTTATGCCCGAGCTTCACCGCTGCTGAAGGAGCTGCACTGGCTCCCAGTTTGCCTCTGGGTGCAATTCAGGTAAAGGTAAAGGTTTCCCTTGCTCGAAAGCCAGTCGTATCTGACTCTAGGGGTCAGTGCTCATCTCTGTTTCTAAGCCGAAGAGCCAGTGCTGTCTGCTTCTGCAGACGTTTCCATGGTCATGTGGCAGGCATGACTAGACACCGGAGCGCACGGAACGCTGTTACCTTCCCACTGAAGTGGTCCCTATTTATTTACTTGCAATTTCTTGCTTTCGAACTGCTAGGTTGGCAGGAGGTGGGACAGAAGAGGGGAGCTTATTCCATCCTGCAGTACTCGGGAATCGAACTGCTGACCTTCTGCCTCCCAGTCAGCGTCTTAGTGACTTGAGCCACTGCAGTCCCTGGGGTGCAATTCAAGGTGCTGGTTATTACCTTTAAAGCCCTACATGGTAGTAGACCAGGATACTTAAGAGACTGCATCTTCCCAAGGACATCTGCCCGTCCCACCAGAGCGGACCGGAGAGGCTCTCTGGTTGTGCCATCAGCCAGAGAGGCGCACCTCACTGGCTCAAGAAGGAGGGCCTTCTTGGTGTCTGCTCCGGCCCTTTGGAACTTCCTGCCAATAGAACTACGCATGCAGACGGAGTTTCCGCCCTTTAGAAAAGGAGTGAAAACCTGGCTGGAAGGTTTGGTCTGGGGAGTGGATGGTGCAATTTCCCCAGCCAATTGGTTGGTTTGACCCCAGTATGCCTGTGTTGTAATTTCTGGCTTTTAATACCAAGTTTTAAAAAAGTTTTTAGAGATTTAATTTTTTAAAATGATTTTATAATTGTTGTAAATTGCCCTGGGTCCCCTTTGGGAGGAGGGCGATAAACAAATTTAAATAAATAAATAATAAAAGAAGACTAATATTTACAATTATATTCTCATTTATATGAAACTTAACTTTTAACATTCTAAGTTATTCCCAAATTTCTTTCTGTCAACCACTGCCACCATTTGTACCTGTCGAGTTCCTTCTGTCTCACCATCATTCTTTTACTCTGAGCCTTCCCATCACAGTGCCCACCGCTTTTTTTGGATCTGCCAGCTTTCCCGTCTTCCCTTCCTGTCCCCTTTGGAACATCAGAGCACTTAAGGAAAACAGATTAATTAATCTAACCAAGGACCAGGGCACTTTCCAGTTCTCCAGCTTCCCTTTCTTTCTCGGTCCCTTCCACCCCTTTCCTGGCTCTGTCCCCTGTAGAATTGAGAAGAAAGAGGAGGAGAAGAAGAAGAAGAAGGAGAAGGAGGAGAAGGAGAAGAAGAAAGAGAAGGAGAAGGAGGAGGAGAAGGAGGAGAAGAAAGAGGAGGAGCCATCTATGGGACATTCTCTCAAAGAACATAACGATGGATGTGTAGAAACCATCATATTTTCCAGTTTTTGTGTACAGTCACTGAGCATTTTAAAGTTAAAAAAAAAGGCAGGAATGAATAGACCTATAATTGAAGACACATGAATCTGACAAGGGGTAGAAAGAGATTGGGACGTCCTTCCTTCAAAGAGATCGTAGCCTCAGCATGTCTGGAAATAAAGGTGTGAACTCTCTCCCCCTTCCTCCAATAGGATGTTTAAAACAAAAATGTAATGAAGATGAGTCAAACCCCCCCCCCCTGCCTTTGCATTGATTTAGAAGATAGGCCCAAGGGGAAAGGGCAGGAAATTAGACCTTTCCAATCAGACATCACGTCTTGCAGATGTGAACAGAAACTTATTTATGCAAAAAGATGGGTTCTTCCACGCCTAGATTCCTAAAAAAAGGGTGTCCTTTTTATTTTATTTTAAAAACCCACATTAAAAATAAGGACCCCCCCCCCCAAGCCCACCAAACCACACTTAAACATGGAAACCTAGTTTTTGTTCGACCAACTTATGGTCATTTTCCGATATCGTATAGGCTACAATGGGTGCCAGGGATGGCAAATTTGAACCCAGATATCCAGAACTCTCCTACCTGTCTGGTGGTGGTGTTTAATTACTTTTATAATTATTTTTAAAATAAGTGAAAGTCAACATTTCCATGATGTAAGTAAGAAGAAGAAAAAGTAAGGTTCATTTTTAAAAAAAGAACTTATAATGTTAATTAATTTCTCTTTCATGTTTGGAAGCCGTAACTGTAAATTATTACTTTCAGAATGGCTTTCTAACCTTTGTCCAACTTTGAGATCCTCTTGGGAGAAGAAAGCAGGGTGGATCTCTTGATACAAAAAAAGCTGGGTTCAAATTCATGGGCCCTCACTCATTTCTGAATTTATTCCTGTAATATCTTCTAATAGCCACTAAGCTAAACCAGCCAGACAGCCTAAATTTGTCACCCTTTGTCTATTCTGTCATCCTAAAAGTCAAACTATATCACGGGTTCCCAATGTTTTCAAGCCAGGGGCTGGGTCACACTCTCTCAGTCAGCTTCGAGGGCCTGCCTGCACAATGGAGGCACCCATTTTGTTTCTCAAATGCCCTGGGATGGGTGGGGTGGGGCACATGAAATGACACCATGGGCCAGATTTGGCCCACGGCCCTTTGGTTGGAAACCCCTGAACTATATATACACTTAGCATACCATTAGAAGCCAGTTGCATATTATACTTCACAATTTCTTCAAACCTCCACAGTCGAGCCATCGGGCATGCAAACGAAGCTCATGTTTACTTCATGATGACCAACCAGAACATAAAAGCAAGCCAACTTACAACATGCGAATGCTGAGGAAATCTCATGCTATGATGAACAGCTGCCTTTTGATCCATTAATAAAGTCCTGCTTCTGAGGACATGCTTCATAGATAACATATATTTTGACCAACTGGGCGTTAGACAAGACTAAATAAATCGGGATTTGCATTTCGCTGTAAGCTTTCCATTTGCCCGATCAGCACGGCCACCATGACCAAATCCACCCACATCATGGAGCAGAAGATTGGGGCCATTCCATGATGGCACATGAAGAGAGAACCCACATGTCAAAAAGTCTCTCTACGAAGCAATAACCGTGTCGTTGATTTTAATGAAAACAGGCCGGTTTTCACAGAAGTGCTTGGGTTTTCCCTGCCTGTGGAAATTCCAAATGAAAAGTGGCATGAACGAGGAGTATTCGAAATATAACACACGTTTTAAATGAACAACCATTAACATTCACATTTTGATCTCTCGTGGTGAACCAATGGAATTGGCATTTCTAGGGGTTATGAGTAATTTGCATTGTTACATGCCATCAACTGATAGTGACCCTTAAATGGACTTTGGAGGTAAATGAGATATTTAAGAGAATGCATTTAAAAAAGTTAAGCTCTGCATGGCTTTAACATGCAAATAGTCACAGACTGGGGCCCACAGAAGATGTAATGACTAATGTGCATCTGAAGAAGTATGGCTATTAAATCCATCGAAGTAAATTTCAGCAGTGAATTCAACGGTCACATTCCGTTGAATGCATTCCGTGTTGGAGACTTGCTAATACGAATTCTTAATTTACCACGATCGACAGCTGAGATTTGAACCAATGGACTTCGTGCTTGCGGCCAAAATAGTTCCGATTGAACACAAGCAAAATTGGTGAAAGACAAAAATCAGTGGATCCATCCGTTCCTAGGAAGAAGGAGCCATTCGAAAACTGAACTCTCCTTCATGCTGTTATTTAATTTGAGTACTTTACCGCACAAGGAATTTCAATTTACAACATTATTCATTTCTTGAAAGAAAAGCCATCCCTCGTATAATACTTAATTCTACCTACCTGGTCAGCTTTATCTTCTTAAGCTAAAAATAGAGGAGAAATTTCTCAGCGGTACAAATTGATTCCCGAAGTGACGAAGCTGCACTCTCTTCAAGGGATAATTTTATACACTTCAGATATATGTTGCAAAATGTACTTAGGATTCAACCACCGAAAGCTGTATTGTTTATATACAATGGTTGCACACTATTTTATCGGGTATTCCATGGGTTTCCATTATAGCATCGACGGTCCCCTCCCCAGCTCAACTACTGAAAGTGTGGGACTGAATTATTTATGTTACTAGAAAATCATTATTGCTTGAAATAAGGTTATTCTTCTTACTTTAAATCCAGGCTGAGTTGTGGGGGGTGGGGGGTAGGGGGAAAATCCTGTCCTTTAGTATAATTAAGATAACTGCCTAAAGATGGGCAGGAATGGAAACGACTGCAATGTGAATCCATAACAATCGTTTTATTTTGTTTTAAAACAATAACAAAACGGCACATGGCTATTATTGTATTTTATGACCAGGGGCTCGGGAAGTCTTGGGAAGCTGTAGTTTCTGGTGAACAGATTGTGAAGCTTATTCTTCTCTATGCGAATTCATTTCAGTCAAACTCTGCAGTGATTTCATCCTGATTTGCGCCTGCCGTGTGGAGACTCGTTAATATTTTCAAGGGGGTACCAGACAAGGAATAAAACCATTTTCGAGGAGGTATCAGACAAGGAATAAAACCATTTTCGAGGTGGTATCAGACAAGGAATAAAACCATTTTTGAGGTGGTATCAGACAAGGAATAAAACCATTTTTGAGGTGGCATCAGACAAGGAATGAAACCATTTTCGAAGTGGTATCAGACAAGGAATAAAACCAAAAAAAAAAAAAAAAAGAGGGGGGATTAGGCACCTTCAAGTCTTACAGCTATATTTTAATGTGAGCTTTTGCGGAGCAAGGCCACAAACGCTCGCATTAAAATATAGCTGTTGGTCTTCAAGATGCCATAATGTTCTTCTCTGTTTTGTGTTGTTTCTTGTTTCCAATTCATGTATGTCTGGTATATACCACGTCCCCCTTCTGTTTAAGCACAGACATATTTGAAAAAGATGTATATGTTAAACAGCGCTTAATGATCTAGCATTTCTCACCTAAATTAGTCAACGTTTGGGAGGGTGTTTCATAGATCAGAATATGACACATTAAATCAACACTGTCTTCTCTTTCTCTCTTTGCTTTCCCTTAATGTCACCTACTGGTCTCCAAAACGACCACTGTTGCTTTGAAAACATTTGATAGGGACAGCTTGGTCGGAAGCAAATAAAGTATTGCTATATATACTTGAGTATAAGTCTAGTTTTATAGCCCCCCCAAATAAGGTCCAAAACTGGGACTCGACTTATACGTGGGTCAACGACCCCGATGGTCCCAAAACGAGGTGGGGCAAATTCAAACATACATTTTTTTAAAAGCACTAATGCGACCATAAAAACTCAGAAACATACCCACACAAATGTCTAAATTAATTAATTTTACCATATTTTCATGTTTTTTAATTTTTGAAACTCACCAGCAGTCGCTGCTGCATTTTCAACCCCCGACTTATACTTGGGTCAATCAATTTTCCTAGTTGTAGAGGTCCAAATTAGGTACCTTGATTTATATTCAGGTCGAATTATAATCGAGTATATACAGTATTCAAGAGACATACTGACAAAAAAATGGGAAGGGGGGGAGAAAACCCACTTCAGTGTTTTAAATCCAACACTGACATAGTTTCTATTACCTTGCAGGTAATATATATATATTTATATATACAAACCTAAGCAAAATGACTACAAAAGCCATTGTCACCATTAAGCAGTCGGAGACCATGGAATGCACCTTCTTTTAACTGCTGATAATGGGGTACATCCTTTTTACTGGGAATTTTCTGCCACTGAAATCTGAAATTGCATGCATGGTCTTTCTTTGGTCTGAATATCAAGGACTTACTTTTGCACCATTCCACTCATCTCTGCCTGGAAATACGTTTAATTTTCTAGAATAGTGCAAAAGCAGGGAATGGTTTTGATTTGCCCACTGATCTTTGAGAAAGCAAACACACCGGGATTATGATCTGCTATCGATACTGTTTATATGCTAGAACAGATGTAGAGACACACACACAAAGGTATTATGTAAAAATATACATGTACGGGATAATAGACAGCAACAGTTAGCAGACCTTACAGTAGAGTTGACTCACCAAATCCCCAAATTTGTCAGGTTTTATAAATAGTTATTTCCCCCCTCTTTTTCACACTCCTGGAAATCCAGCCAAACTCTCTGCAAAGTGAGGACGCTCAGGTTGTTAATTTTTAAACATCTGTATAAATAAACCTTTTTCTTTGTATTAACAATTGTTCATCTGGTTTTGCTTCCTGTGTGTTTGCATTGGTTGTCGCTGTATGATTTTAATCCGATCATATGCATATCTTCTATGATATGTGTTTTTATATATAGATTGCAAGCCGCCCTGCATGGGGCTCACATCAAAGGGTGAGTTATAAATGTGAATAAATAAAACAAGACAAATATTAACAGGGGAGGAAAATGGAAGGCTTCTTGAAAATGGTGAAAGAAACAGAGCAAAATTGCAAAGACTGGTGTTTATTTATCAGGGCATGTGTAAATCTGAACATTTAGAAGCACAATTCCATATAAATCCACTTTTATTCTCTGTATAAGGGGAGGTGCCCTTCGATTGCCGCCTGACATTTGTGTTTTGTTAACAAAGGAATATAAGTTACCTTGGAGATTTTTAATTAACTCTTCTCCTGTAGCCGTCGGATGGCTTATCGTTTCTTGGGTTATTTAAATAGATTTGGGGATATTAGTCTTCCAGAAGAAGCCTCCTTTTATCTGAAAACATAAACATTTTAAAAAACCAACATTTCAGCATGACACGTTATCTATAACAGATTACAAATCTATATTAGCGTTCCCCCCCCCCCAAAAAAAAAAAGGTCTAGATTATAAAAAGATCAGAAGTCCAACTCTTATTTTCAATGTAGGGGGTAGATGTGTATGTACAGGATAAAAAAGGAAGCCACATGCCAAACCTTGGTTTTATTTGGTTGTTAAATTAAAAATAATAAAAGCAGAAATTGGGAGGGTGGGGGAGGCATTGTCTTCTACGTAGCATTTGCAGCAAGATAACAAGTACATATTGTAGAATGATGGATGCTGCAGAATGAATAATACACAAGATTAAAAACAGGCTAAACTGGGCCTTATGTCGCTGTCTGGATGTTGGGAGACTAATTAGATTGCCTTGTTTCCTCAAGAGAAAAGAAATAGTTATTGAAACTTTTTTCTTGCAGGTGGCAGGCAGGTTTGATGGTTGTGCTCCCCAATGACCTCGCTCAAACAGTTGGTCCCTCTTCTTCTTCTTCTTCTTCTTCTTCTTCTTCTTCTTCTTCTTCTTCTTCTTCTTCTTCTTCTTCTTCTTCTTCTTCTTCTTCTTCTTCTTCTTCTTCTTCTTCTTCTTCTTCTTCTTCTTCTTCTTCTTCTTCTTCTTCTTCTTCTTCTTCTTCTTCTTCTTCTTCTTCTTCTTCTTCTTCTTCTTCTTCTTCTTCTTCTTCTTCTTCTTCTTCTTCTTCTTCTTCTTCTTCTTCTTCTTCTTCTTCTTCTTCTTCTTCTTCTTCTTCTTCTTCTTCTTCTTCTTCTTCTTCTTCTTCTTCTTCTTCTTCTTCTTCTTCTTCTTCTTCTTCTTCTTCTTCTTCTTCTTCTTCTTCTTCTTCTTCTTCTTCTTCTTCTTCTTCTTCTTCTTCTTCTTCTTCTTCTTCTTCTGTTTTGGCCCTTCTGAATCAAATTAGCCATTTAAATTGTTTTCTTCAGTCTCAAGGGGAGACCCAAGAGCCAGCACATAAGGCTAAGGCAACTGGTTAGGACCATGCCATTTCTCTCTTTCTTGTTTGTCTTTCTTGTTTGAGTATGTACAAATTTAAAAATACTTAAAACATATTTACACATGACTATAAGCACGCATGCACACACACATGAAAACACAAATAAATAAATAAATAAATAAATAAATAAATAAATAAATATTTGTTTTATGTGTGTGATTCTCTCTCTCCCTCTCTATATTTATGTCTATGTCTATGTCTATATCTATTTCTACCGCTGTGTGAAATGTGTTGGTACCTGATACCTACCATTGGAAAAGCAAGGCATTCTTTGAAAACGAAGGAGGAAGGTGACCGCCCGACAGACAGACAGACAGATATGGAACACAGACGGACACAAACAGATAGACAGAGAGGGATAGAGAGATAGAGAGATGAAATGCAGATAACTCAGACACAGACAGACAGATAGATATGGAACAAAGACAGAGACAGACAGACAGACAGACAGAAAGAAAGAATGCAGACAGACAGACATAGATGTCGATGTTGACGTCGATGTAGACGTAGATGTAGATGTAGCTAGAACACACACAGACAGACAGACATGGAACGCAGGCAGGCAGGCAGGTAGGTAAGTAGGTAGGTAAGTAGGTAAGTAGACAGATAAGAGAATGCAGACATAGTTAGTCAGACAGATAGACATAAAATTCCCTTTTTATCCCTTCCTGGAAATGTAGACCCAGCTGAGTGGAGATGAGAAAAAGAGGGAAAGACAATGAGAGGTGGAGAGGTGAATTCTCAGAGCTAGAGGGAGCTGCCTCATAACATTGCTGCAGAGAGAAAGAAGAGAGAGAGAAGGAAAGGATGGGGGGTGTCATATATCAAGTCACTCTCACGGCTTTGTCTGGATCTGAACATAAAAGACACAGTTTTATAGCTGATAATATCTGCACCGTTCTGTGATATGAACGTTATTGTTTAAAACTATCGGCGAGGCGCAAAACAGTGCAGCAAAGTCACTCACCGCGCCAGTCCTTGTGCCAATTCTGTCTGCATCCACACCCACACGCACCCACACACACCCACACACACAGATGTCGCACACCTCCACCCTTCGACAAATAAGCTGACAGAAATCGCTGGATAAAAGCTTCCTCCGTTGCCGTTGGCTTCGCCAAACTCGCCTGCTTTTAATGAAAAGCCGCAATCTCTCAATCTCCTCTACAGATCCTGTTTTAAAGTCCTTGTCTTGCTAGGCTACTGTGGAGGCATCAACCCAAGCTTGTCATCTTGTCATCTGGCCCGAGACTTTTGATGTCTTTCCCAACTCTTCTCCCATTTCGCCTCCGGAGCACCTCTGGAGTTGAGCTGCTGATCTCCCCATTTTACAGACGGGGAACATAGATCGCCACCCGATCCGTAGGTGAGCGGTAGATTGCATCCTTTGTGTTGACCAAGGGTACCCAACTTAAGGCCAGTGGGCTGAATTCAGCCCACGGTGCCATTTCATGTGGCTCTCCCACCCCTCCAAAGGCATTCAGGAAACAAAAATGGCCATTCCTTTGAAGCTGTTGGGATGAAATGGACAATGCCATTTGGCCCTCAAAGCTGACTTAGAGATTGTGACCTGGCCCCTGGCTCGAAGTAGTTGGGAACTTCTGGTGTAGACCAACTCAAGATGTCCCTGGGCAGCTCCATCTGGAAATAGGGAGCAATGCCAATGATGTGTCCTAGTTACTGCCCACCATGCTTCGTTAGATAGACCAAAGGCACTTCCGTACATGGCTGTCCTAAATCTGGTTTGCATGGTAATTAATCCTGTTTGGTTAACAATAAGTTACATGCCCAGTACCTATAAGGTCACGAATACATCTCCCCACCAAATTATTTTGCAGCTCTGTATAACGTCACCTTCCCCTTTCCCACCCCACAATAAGGTAACTTATGAACAGGAACGGGTACATGTGTGCACGAGGCTGTGGTGGCTTAGTGTTTAAGAAGCTGAGCTTGACAACTGGAAGGTCGGCAGTTCAAGACCTGAGTGCTGCATGGCAGATTGAGCTCCAGTTGTCTGTCCCTGCTCCTGCCAACCTAGTCGTTTGAAAGCAAGAAATTGCAAGTAGATAAACAGGGATCACTTCGGTGGGGAAGGTAATGGCATTCACATGGATACATGTGCAGTTGCAGGCAGTGCTGGTGACCTCTACTGCAACCAAAAGGATGTGAGTTTGATCCTGACCAGGGCTCAATATTGATTCCTCTTTCCGTCACAAGTACCCAGAATGTGGGGGGGGGGGCAAAATGCTAATTAACTTGTGAACCCCTCCAAGAGTGTGTTAAGCTCTATGGGCCTGTATATAAGTGTGATTGTTTTGCTACTCCCTGATGCAAAAAATGTGCTGCAGTCCCTTGGTGAGATTCTTGGGGCTCTGGGACGATGCATTGCAACTGAGCATGTGCTGGCGCTGTTGCAAAAACTGTGAAAACGCTAATGGCTCCACGGCGATGTGCCAAAAAACCCCACTTTTTCGAGAGAGCTCCTGATTGTAAAGATTTTTTTAAAATAATACGCAAGAGTCTGCATGCTTGGCAGGCATTTCTGGAGGAACTTGTCTGCTGATCCAGGAACACTGCTGTAGCCAGAGGCTATGCGCTGGTTTATCTGCCCTGGTTTTGTAAGGCTTCTCATTAGAACAGACTCCTCGGTGTCTGTCGGGCTGTTTCATCTTGTGGCTTCCAACACCGTCGCCTTCACATCCTACGGAGGGCTCAGCCAGGCTGTTGAGAGGTCTTCTCCAAGCTGGACCTGTTGCCTGAAGAAAATGAGCAATTGATACTCTCTCATTAGTCCTGCGCGTGGAAGCAACCAAATGTGCAATGTTGAACCTTCCTTCGCAACCTCTCCCACCACATAGCTGAGTTTAGGATATCTGAGGGGACACAGAACTGGCAGGACTGGAGATAATTATGAATCCTGTCTCCCAGATTATTTGGATGGATGGTGGTCTTCACCCAACCAGGAATCAGAGAAGAGTGCGATCAGGAGTTTAGGAGACTGTTAGTGTAGTCCAGGGGTTCCCAAACTAAGGTCTGTCAGCTGGATCCTCCACAGAAGGGGCCACCACCCTATCTAAAGGGGCCCATCCACCCGTAGCTGTTGGTCCCTTTAGGGAGACAGGTTATTTGCCACCACCCAACACTTGGCGATGAGTTGTATTGTATTGTATTGTATTGTATTGTATTGTATTGTATTGTATTGTATTGCTCAACTTTTATGCTGCCCCACTCGCTTATAGCGACTCTGGGTGGCTCACAGCTTTATGGTCTACTCCATTATTATAGCGGGATGTCCGGCCAGAGAGACAAAATGAGGCTTCTATGTCCCCAAGACATCTTGTGAAGGCCATTTAGTCAGTTTATGGAATGGGGTACACATCAACATAGGAAGTGGCGACTCTGGGTGGCTCACAGCTTTATGGTCTACTCCAGTGTTTCCCAAATGCTGGTTTTTGGACTTCAATTCCCAGAAGCCTAAGTCGTTTCCCCAAAGCCCTGATCAGCCAATGTACTGATTTAGGCTTCTGGGAATTGAAGTCCACTAGTGGGCTGTGTACCCCTTGTTGGGAACCACTGGTACTCCATTATTATAGCGGGATGTCCGGCCATGGAGACAAAATGAGGCTTCTATGTCCCCAAGACAGCTTGTGAAGGCCATTTAGTCAGTTTATGGAATGGGGTACACATCAACATAGGAAGTGACATCTGTATTTCATGATGAGGGTGATGAAGATGCAAACTTTCGTCATCTAGCTCCAGAGTTGGGTGCGCTGACCTTTACCAGCTCCTTTACTACCCATAATACCTCTGTTCAAACCATGGTCCCTAAAGTGAGAAGGCTGAGATGCAAACAAAGTACATGACAAAAATCCTCTTGTAGTGTTAAACTGGTGGAAAGGGCAGTTTGTATACCTTGCAGCATTGCTGCTAATTAAAGAGTCACTCCTTGGATTCCCTATTGTGTACTCATTGAGTGTCTTGACACAACAGCAGGACTCCATGTGACGACTTGTTAATTAGTGGCAATTTGCTGCTACAATTAATCCTGTTCCACTGGTAAAAGTAGACAATAGGATTTGGGCTGAAAGTCAATAATCAATCCATCAATGCTAATCATAGCATTGATTGCTGATGCTAGAGGTCTTTGTCTCTGGATATCGGTTGCCAGATATTCAGCCATCTTGGCTATGGAATTCTGGGATTCTCAGCCAAAAAAGGAGAGTACTGAATGTAGCACTATCTATGTGAAGTCCACTTAAAACTGCTGTTGTTGTGGGCCTCGCTTCCATCCCTCCTTGACCCCTACCTTTTCTACTTCTTGCAACTTTAATTATGAGTAGTAAATAAATCCAAGAGTTCAACCCACCCGAGAGACACCCGAGCAGACAATTCAACAACAACAACAACCCTCCTTGTCTGACACGTCGATCCAACCCTAATGGAAGGATGAGTGCAAAACAGCAAGTTCCTTAATGTCAACTCCCCTGAGTTGCAGGGAAGTTATTAAATTTTCTTGGCGTGAAGAGGTTAATATGAAGAGCATTCTTTTATGTGAGGACCGGCCTGTGATGCGGTAAGTAGACATACCGGTCAACTTTCATCAAGTGTATCTTACCCTCCAAGTCCCTTGAAATTTAGACCCGTAGGCGTAATATATGAGCTGACCTGGCATGCCCTTAATTTCCCATAGCCTTAATCTCATGCTCCTGTCTCCTTCATCCCTAGATTGCACAGGCCTGAGAAAAGGAAGAGAAAGGATTTTCACATGGTATCAACTGGAGCAATGATCCCAGGCAGTCTTAAGGAGAGAAATATTGAACTGCATGTTCTGCACTCTACTTAACTTGAGGAAGAACATCTCAAGAGGCATGGCAATCATTATTAGGCATCTGATTCTTGGATTCTCTGGACTAGTAGTAACTTAATTCTCTATTCTGGAAGCTCTACCTCCCTTACCGGCACCTTACAAATTCCTGAATGTAATGCACTTGCTAGAGAAAGTTTTGGGACTTTGCTAGGTCTAGTTCCACCTCATTTCCTGTTCTTGCTAGATAGGAGCTTTCTTTTTGAGCAGGAAGCTTCTGTGGAGCTTGGCCTACCTCAGTTTTCAAGTCTTTTAATTTAGGCTTCTCTCCCAGGTACATGACGTTCAGATAGTTATCGTCATCGTCATCGTCATCGTCATTGTCATCGTCGTCATCGTCATCAGATGCAACTTGTATCACAGAATGCATTTTCCCCTGAAGCAAGAAAAATGCCATTGGCATGAATTTGTTTAAATCTAACATCCCCATCTTGGATGTTAGTTTAACTGTCTAAAGATGTTTTTATTAAGGTGTATTTTAGCTGTTTAAGTTTATTGATTTTAGTCATAGTATTGTGATTTGATTTTATACTGTGACTGTTATTTTACTGACTGTAAGCCGCCCTGAGTCACCATGGTGAACGGGCAGCGATATAAGACTGAACGCACGAACGAACGAACGAACGAACGAACGAACGAACGAACGAACGAACGAACGAACGAACGAACGAACGAACGAACGAACGAACGAACGAACGAACGAACAAACAAACAAACAAACAAACAAACAAACAAACAAACAAACAAACAAACAAACAAACAAACAAACAAACAAACAAACAAACAAACAAACAAACAAACAAAAATTAAAGGTGGATCCCAATTTGCCATGAAGTGACCCACACACTATGATCATGGAGCCATTTCCGGTTGGCTGTTACATCTTAAAATAACCCCATTGGTAATCTTCTTCATCAAACAGGGATCATATCACTGAAGCTAATTATGGATCCTGCTTTCCAGATTAATTGGATGGGTGGTGGTCTTCACCCAACTAGGAATAGCCCAAGTGAATTGCAATCAAACTTTGATGGCATGAAACCAATCAGAAATGGTTCCATGGACATCACAAGCACCAAGTAATATCAACATAGAGCAAGAAAAACATACATAAGTGGATGGATCAAGACCCCAACCCCTCCAAGTATTATGAAATGACTTCCCTAAATTTTCATTATTATTGTGGCAAACAAATTCAAGACTTTGGCTTGTCTACTTTCCCAAGGTAGGGGTAAAATTAAGTAGACCATTATTCTGGAAAATGCCATGGTTCACCCAGATCATTTATTTATAGAAATCAAGAACATAAGCTAACTTACTGGGCTGAAATCTGCTTCCTCCTAGCAACTAATGTTCAAGATCTAATTGTGAAAACATCTAATTTCCGCCTTACTTATCAGGCGTTATCATGCAATAAAGAAGGGGGCGGGAGAAAGGCTACTGTCATTCTTGCGGGCAATTAATCCTCGAGTTATTTGGTGACATCAAATATAATTACAAGGCATTCTCCAGGAACGTGTAATTATTGTGGATTTATAATGCATTCCCAGTGTAATTACACAAGAGGTACATGGCTAAATAGACCTTCACACTTAAATGATGCCTTTCCTGTCAGCTGTGTCATTTGTCGTTGTGTCCAATGGAAAGTAAGCCATTCTGAATTCTATATGTGTGCACATAAAGGAGGGGCACTAAAGAGATCTTTGATTCATCTTGGTCTTCTTTCTTCCTCCCTCTTCCAAGCCTTTCTGTTTCTCTCTACTACGGGGTGGCCAACCTATGGCCCATGGGCTGGACCCAGCCCATGGCACCATTTCATGTGGCCCACCACCCTTGCTGCTACCGGAAGTGGAAGTGGACACATTTATGACAGCCATAAAATGCGCCCGTTCATGCTGTAAACACTGCTGTAAATGCACCCGCGGCTGTCGTAAACAGGTTAGCCATGGATGCGTTTTATGGCAAGAGGAACCACGTGACTGGCCCACTCAGCTGTCTGGGTGGGGGCAAGGTCTGGCCCACGGTACAAAAAGCTAGGGAACCTTTGCTCTACTACATCATATTGTCTGAAGGCACTGGTCCTGTTCACAGAGTGTTGTGGTAATCTCAATATCTACTCAGCATTAATAGAGATAATAAAATGGTAGGATATCTAGAAGTCTTCCTATTTTTCTCCTCACTCAAGCATCTACTGTATAATATGCAAATATGGAATTTTTCCACATATAATTGTTCAGCTTGTACTCAAATATTAGTAGAAGATATTGCCAGCAAATAGTGGAGTAGATAATGGAGATAGTCCACTGCGTGATCTAGGTCCTCTCAGATAATAAAGATGGTCCCATTTAGAAGATGTATCTTCATACTTCTCCTAAAAGCAGAGGAATGGGACCTAGACTTCATTGGGAAGACATTCCATCAGGGGAAGCGACATGGAAGGAAGATGTTCCCTAGCAGGTGATTCTGGTGGAAAATCTCAAGCTGTCTTCTCCAGAAGATCTAAATGAGGTTCACAAGGAGACGGGTGGTCTTTGGCAAATCAGGCCCCCAAAGCCTCTTAGGACATTATAAAGATTAAGAGTTCCACCTTGGCCAGAAGTTGACCAATGAACAATACAGATCTTTCAGTGACATATTTGGTACCAAATACCAGTGGGAGGCTCAACTTCACGTTGTCTTCTCAAAAGTGGGTCGACTTAATCTTGATGATCAAAAGTCACTCTTCACTGGATGTAATTCTTTTGGTCAATACCAGAACATGAATGGATTCCCTCAGAGCCAAGGATAACATAATCCTGCTAACAAAGAGAGAATGTGAACAAACTTTTTCATAGAAACTAAACAACATTGTAATCAAGAGTTTTTCAACAACAGTTCACCTGGTTATTTATTCTAGTGAGGGAAGCCTACTATACAGGCATTATTTGGTGCTGCTCTGAACCCCCCCTTTCAAAGCGCATTTGCTGTCAGCTGCCTTATCACAAAATGTGAGATTTCCCTTCTCATTCATCCTAACCATTTCTGCATGGTAGCCGTGATTCTGTAAATAATACCATACAGGTTGATGCAGCCTTTCTGATACTGAGTAGGAAATTTATTGATGTCTTCTTGACGATACATAGCCTGGTGTCTCCGAGCAGCAGGAAATGAAATCATGGAGCAGCCAGTGAGATAAGAACACATCACCTGCAATGCGGCAGGGCCATGATGCGCAGCGTTTGGATGTCATGGAACATCAAGGCATCACACAAGTATCCTTCCTCCCATTGATGAAGGTAAATCAATCATGGGGAAGGAGAAACTGAAATCTTTTCCCCCTCAGCCCAACAGACAACACAAGTGTCAAAGGGATACTTTTATGACCCCTCCATCCAGGTCACATCAAGGTCACATCAAGGGTAAGAGCATTGTTAGCAATGGCAAATTCAAACACAATGCATTGCTCTCAACTGGTTCCATGGTTCCATTACAAGGGTACCTTCGCTCATAGAGAGGAAGTGGTGCAACCCTTAGACCCGGCCCATGGCTTGAAAAGGCAGGGAACAATCAGACAATTTTAACCATTTTTTCACCTCTGATGGCTAAAATGCCTCTATTGTTTTCATTCTGATTGTGAAAAAATTAAGAAAATCTATCAAAATTCTTCTAAAAATGATTTGAAATGAAATTTTGAAAGGACATACAATGTGATAATTTTCAGGGCCAGTCCAGCAATATAAATCTAAATAAATAAATAAATAAATCTCTGCACCCACCCACCCGCTCATCCAAGTTAAAACAGCATCAGATGTCCACAAGAGAGTATAATTAGACCTCAAAGTTTGAAGAAATATGAACAATATTTACTTTCCATGCCTGCTCCATAGTTCAAGCTCCCGATTCACCTCAAAAGGTTTGAACATCCCCATGGGCATGGAATGAAGAAAGAGCTTTGGGGGAAGAATAGTGAGGCAAGCAAAGAAAATGAGGTTAGGGAGAGACTATGGAATGGAGTTCCTTGGAAAGGGTGTGACTGAAATGCTAACTCAGCATTGTATGTCATAGGTTACAGTGGCTTTCTATGTTATCAACCATAGGGTTTTAGGAATCATTCACCCTCCACAGGTTGCTGTTCACAAAGTCACATCCATACCACAGGCACAAGGCTGATGGGAGTTTCAGTCTAAGACGCTCTAGGGCATTGACTTTGGGGAGCGTGGTCAATAAACCCACTCTGGGTTTTAGTTTGAACTCTACAGAAGTTAACCAAGGCACTAGATCAGTGATGGAGAACTTTGGCTCTCCAGGTGATCTTGAACTTCAATTCCCAGGAGCCCTGGTCAGCAGGAGAGTTGAATTGGGCTTCTGGGAATTGAAGTCTCCAAGACCCCCTGGAGTGCCAGGGTTCGCTGTCACAGCACTAGATCCTGTCGCTCAACTGGTTTCATGACCTTGGAGAGCGCCAGAAAAGTTCAGGTGAAAATCCATAGCAGAGTGACTGAATCTGGAGCCTGCGGGGCTAGAGATTCTCCATCCCCCTCTTACCTCCATTCTGCTTAATTTCCACCCAAGTCAGCTCAAACATGCCAGCTCCTGGGGACAATACCTCATCTTCTCCATCAAATTGAATGGCCATCTTTAAGGAACTTAAAGGAACTAGAGAACAGGGAATCCCCAAAAGGTTTCAGCAAGTTCATATTTGATATCCTCGTGTAGGAAAATTTTCATTACTGGTCTGGACAAATACACATAGGCCACTTTCCCCCACCTCCCCCATTTCGACATGCAGTCCTGAATAATCACATATATTCATTTCTCTAGCATGGAAAGCAAGCGTACGCTATGGAGGCAATAAAATGGGGGCAGGGGAAACATTTTCTAAAGGTAATCTTGGCCCCGAAAGGGAGCTGATATTTGCACAGACGTTTTTCTTCAGTCCCTGAGAAAGAATATTCAGTTATATAGCTATTTTCATACAACAGTTTTCAAAGCCTGACTTCTTCTCCCCCCCCCTCCTTTTTCTTGCTTAAAAGGGTGTTGGCCTTTGGAAAATCAAACTATACAATATCTGTTTGGGTGGTGGAAATATAAGGACTTCTCAATGGGGCCGCCTCTCATCTAACATTTCGTTTGGAAGAGGTCAATCCCTTGTCAAATGACTCCGGAAGGGGATCAGACACGGAAGGTTGCACGTGGTTGGTTGTCACAATGTCTGATATCCAAATCTGTGCTTCGGAAGCTCTAGCAGATCTTTCTTTGTCCATTAGCAAGGCATTCATGGTGGTTCCAGGTTCGAATCTTGTGCCAACGATATGAAGGGGGTCAACTTTTCCATCCCTGAAGCCATTGCGTCATTGTCTTCTAGTTTAGCTCTTCCCCGTGGGCACAAAATTTGTGTCTTTGGCCAGACTTTACACTCCGACAGCCTAGAGAGACGTCCTTTTGGGACTAATCCACAGTGAGGCAGGCCAGCTCCCATCACCCCATGTAGGTTGCCGTAGCAACTAGAAGAAGAAACATGACTTCAGTTGGGTTGCTTTATTAGAGCAGGAACATGTATTGGAGAGGGGGGCGGAAGAGTCCAATATTACAGATGACCCCGCGGATTTAAGAAATAAATTTAAAATCGTGTGCATGCCCCCGTGAGCCAGAAATAAGCTTCTGAAGTGTGAACGCTGCTTGGCCCCTCTACCAGCTGGGAAATGCTGTAATTCAAGATGATGCAATTTGTGTGTGAAGAGATGGTGTAGCTCTATTCCAAGCTCACCGATGCATATGTGATGTGTCAGAGAATGGGTAGTGTGCATCACACAACATGAATGTACAAGAGATACACTGGGAGAAGAAAGAGGAGCTTGTGGACTACCTCCATGTTTCCATCAGGTGTGCAGTGCAAAGAAACACAACAGACACAGCTCTTACCAGCTTCCATTCGGGTGACAGAGTCAACCTGAAGTATTTTGGCCTGCTGTCCCGCCATTGGAAGAAAGCTGTGTTTTCTAAACAGAAAGCCATAAGTCAAACACACGGGTGCTGTGACAAATCTATGGTATGATCCTGTGGTTTGATTTGTGTCAGCGTAGGGTAAAGCTCTGCCAGTGTAAATCTGCTGAGCGTGTGACACCCAATCCCATGGCGAATGGGTGACCCTTGTGCCAGCTCAAGTGCTTCCTGGATAGCGCTACCCTCTGGGCACTATTGTAGCTGCCGTAAATGTCAGGTTATGCTTGCATAGCTCCAAAAGAAGTTTTCGCCCATAGGTTCTTAAAACATTTGGGTGGGTGGGTGTGCGTGCCTTATTTATATTACACTTACATCCCACTTATCTGGGATATTCTCCCACTCAACGAATTAAAAGATGTTTTACAGGTAACAATATAAAATTAAACATAATATAATACACAACCAGTCTGGCCAGATTATCATACGATAGTAATAGAGTACATCCTACTGCCAGTGACTCAGTGCCGAGTATCAGGCAGCAGTTACCATATATACTCGACTATAAGCAGTGGTGGGATATCAAAATATTTACTACCCCACCGTGATGTCATTACAGTGTGGGTGGAGCTAACATCATGACATCATGGGCGGAGCCAACGTCATGATGTTGTGGGTGGGGCCAAAGAAAAATAATAAAATAAAATAAAAATAAGCACACACACACACCTCTCAACCCACCCACCCACCCACCCACCCACAACACAAACCTGTAAATAAATAAATAAATAAATAAATAAATAATAAAAATACATTAAAATACACCCACCCACCCACCCCAAACACAAATCAACAAGAGCTTTTAAACCAGAGCTTAAAGCTTATTCTGGCTAATCGTTCTCACACTAGGTCAGATGGAAGGAACTACAGAATGAACTCTCCACAAGATGGCTTCATTTTGGGACTTTTCAACTTTTCAACAGTTAAAGAAGTTAGGTACTAAGTCTTTGCCTAACCAGTTCTCTAGGATAAATAAATAATATGCCTTAATGTAAATGTAAAACAGCTGTACCTCCTTAAGGGTTCTCCAATTGGAACAGCAATTGGAACAGCACAGGTGTAGTTTATTGATGAGGTAACTCCAAGACTTTGCTTAAAAACCCAAGCCAGGCCACCAGGCCTTTTTAGGAACTGTGGTAGTACGTCAATACAGGTAAAGGTATTAAATATACATTAAAATACACACAGACACACCACATCCAAAGGTGAGCCACTTACCTGGGGAGCAGGCTATAGGGAGCTTCAGGGTAGCAGCTTCTCTTCCTCCTCCCCGCTTGGGAGGACAGCAAGGAGGACGTGCATATTCGCCAAGCACTGTAGGCGTGCATGCACGCCAAGTGCTTGGCACGCATGTGCAGTGGGGGAACCAGTGAAAAGGTAAGCCCCGAAGGTGGTTCCCCCCAAAAGCTTCTACCGGTTCCCCAGGACACTGGGAAAAGTTACTACCGGTTCTGGCGAACTGGTGCGAACCTGTTACATCCCATCACTGACTATAAGTCATTTCGAATATAAGTCAAGGTACCTAATTGGGACCTCTAAAACTAGGAAAATGGATTGACCCCGAGTATAAGTCGGGGGTGGAAAATACAGCAGCTGTTAGTGACTTTCAATAATTAAAATAAATGAAAATACAGTAAAATTAATTAATTTAGACATTTGTGTGCGTATGTTTTGGAGTGTTTATATTGACCCGAGTATAAGTTGAGTCCCATTTTTGGGCCTCATTTGGGGAGCTAAAAATCTAGACCTATACTTGAGTATATACGGTACTTGCAATTCCTTGCTTTTCAACTGCTAGGTTGGCAGGAGCTGGGACAGAGACGGGAGCTCACTCTGTCGTGCAGTACTCGGGTCTCGAACTCCGACCTCCAGTCTTCAAGCTCAGAGTCTTAACCACTAAGCCACCGCAGTCCCTGGCCTACATCCCAGTTGGTTGCAGCATGGATTTTCTCAGATGGTGTATTTTTTCTTTTCTTTTTTTTAAAGGAAGGAGGTGACAGAGGAGAGCAAGAAAGAAATTATTCTTAGACCCGATGCCTCTCTTGCAGTGTCAGTCAGGGCAGTAGATTCCCAGGAACGACCAAAGTTCAGAAGGTCATGACGGGGGGAGAGAGAAAGAGCAAAGAGAACATGGTTGTAGCCTCCGAATATTGTTCTCAGTGGGAATCCATGGATTGTCTCTTGACGGGCCGCCTTTCCTATGCGCTGGGTTATGAGCTGTAGCACCCCAGGTTCCTGCCGCCACTTCACATTCTTTCTCCTTTCCCCTGGACAACACATTTTTATCGTCGACACAGCTGATATTGCTTTTCTCCTGGCATCCTTGCCGCTCTAAACTGTACAGGATTTGGGAGGCCATTGAGGCATGAAGGACGCAAGGCACAACGAGAGAGGGGGAAAGAACTGGATTCCTGGCATAGTTTAAGAGGAGTTTTCCTTGTTGTGTGTCATTATTGTATCTTGGATAAACACAAAAAAGTGAGGGCAGAACAAATGCACACGGAGGTAATCTCGGGCACCTTTAAGTGTAACACTATGTCAATTTTTATTTACTTGATGGATCCCAAAAACTGATTCTTCTGAGGGTGATGGGTCCCAACATTGATTAAGGGCCAGTTGACCCCTACTTGTGCCTACCCCATAAAGCTTCCTCAATTAACCCATTAGGAAAATTGTAACGTCAAAATGTTTGCCGTATATACTCGACTATAAGTCATCCTGAATATAAGTCAATGTACCTAATTTGACTCCCTGAATTTGGTGTATAAGAACCATGCATGTAAGTTTCACTCTTTGTCTGAAGAAGTGGACTTGATCCATGAAAGCTAACAATAAAAATATAGCAGTTATTCTTTAAAGTACTACAGTGTTATTTTATTTTATTTATTTTATTTTGTTTTGTTTTCTGATATGCCTGTACCTAATTTGGAACTCTAAAACTAGGGAAATAGATTGACCCGAGAATAAGTCGGGGGTGGAAAATGCAGCAGCTGCTAGTGAGTTTCAACAATTAAAATACATGAAAATACAGTAAAATTAATTAATTTAGATATTTGTGTGGGTATGTTTTTGAGTTTTGAGTGTTTGTGCTTTTTTAACTGTATTTTCAAATTTGCACCACTGCAGTTTTGGGACCCTGGGGGTATTTGGCCCGAATATAAGTTGAGTCCCCTTTTTGGACCTCAATTTGGGGGCTAAAAACCTAGACTTATACTCGAGTATATACAGTGGCAATGTATGGTTGTGAGAGCTGGACCATAAAGAAAGCAGAGCGCAGAAGAATAGATGCCTTTGAGATGTGGTGTTGGAGGAGAGTTTTGAGAGTCCCCTGGACAGCGAGGAGAACAAATAGGTCAATCTTAGAAGAAATCAACCCTGAATGCTCCATAGAAGGTCAAATAGTGAAGATGAAGCTTAAGTACTTTGGACATCATAAGAAAAGAGAAGATTCACTTGAGAAAGCCTTGATGCTGGGAAAGGTGGAAGGCAAAAGAAAAAGGGGGTGGCCCAAAATGAGATGGCTAGATGGTATTGTAGACACAATGGGCACAAAGCTGAGCGAGTTGAGGAGGATGGTGGAGGACAGAAGTGCCTGGCAGACAGTGGTCCATGGGGTTGCAAAGGGTCGGAATTGACTGTGCGACTGAACAACAAATATACAGTAAATCATTTTGTTGTACACTTTTCTTCTTGGTGGTTAAAAACCACAAGGCGTGTTTTGATATTAAAACAGGCAACCAGGAAATATCAACCTTATAGCTACTCTGGAGGGTTTTTTGAGGCCACATGTGGCCCACCTTCACAAAAGCCAGTCACCGATTCTTATGGCCCAAAGCCTCATCATCCCTTCATCATCACATGCGCAACCCTGAACTTGATCTCTCACAGGTTGCCCTGATGTGCTTCGGAGAAGGAGCAAGTCCCTTCTTGCCTGCTCTGCTTCAGGAGTCTGGGAAAGCGGCAGACAGAGCCCTCGCTCTACTCCTCATGCTTTGACAGGCGGCGATGATGATGATGATGATGATGATGATGATGACAGGGTTGACACATGGCTCCTGTCGCTCAAAGGCTGTCGGGAAGAGAGCCTTTTAATCCCATTTACAAGCCTTCCTCTTGTCTCTTCTCACCACCAGAACTCATTACAAGGAGAACTTGCAAACATTTCAGGGTGTCAGGGGATACTGTGGTTTCGAGGGGAATCCTCTGTGCGCTCTATATGTGTGCATGTGTGTGTGTGTTGTGGAGTGTGCAGCAGATGCTAGAACCCCTAAGGTGTACTGCTATTTCTCTCCAGCTCAAGAAATACCCTAGGACATCATTCCAGATTATGGAAACGGAGGAGAATTTTTGCTTCAGACTGTTTTCTTTTTTTAAAACGACAACGGCGATAACGATAACGATAACGATAACGATAACGATAACGATAATACAGATTTCCCCTATGAAAGATGCAGATTTTGTCATAGTTATTTATTTATTTATTTATTTTTATTAATCAAATTTATATTCCGCCCTACTTGTGCAGGTGACTCAAGGCGGAGCGTAACTGGCATGTAATACACCACTAAAAACACTAAAAGAACAAAATAAAAATTAAAACCAATTAAAAAACAACCTCTCATTCCATAGACTGAAGAAAACTGAATAAAAGGAATGGGGATAGGAATAGGAGGGTAGATGAAGGAAGTTAAATAAGCCAGCGGGGGGTGGGGGGGGTAGGGTGGGTCAATAAACCATCAAGATGGAAAGAACATTCAAGATGGAAAGAACATGGAAGTTTTAAAAAACCCTGAATGTGTAATTAATTAATTTTTAACTAAACAAGGCGTTAATTAACGACTTTTTATACCACTCCTTGTAACTGGAGTTCATTGAATTGCCAACTGTACACCCAACTGTTACTGACAAAGCAAGACAACTCAAGAACAACCTCAAAGTCAACAATATAAACAAAACAGTTTAACTAGCCCTACCAAGAGGGAGAATCAAGGCCTCTTTAACATGTGAAAAGCACACAAAAAGGTGCTCTCTGAGTTGAAAGGACTTTTGCTGGAGGAACTCGGCTCAGGGGACGCCTGAATGAGGCTCCTTTCATGTCCCCGAGATCTTTCCCCTACCAAAGTGGTCTCTATTTATCTACTTGGTAGAATGAATTAATATTTATTAATTGATTAGTCTTACGACCTTATCAATAACATAACATAAGAGTTTAAAATCTGTACAATGCAATGAAGTGCAATAAAATACAATAAAAATACTATCTTTTTAAACTATTTTTCTACTTGAAGGTCAGGTTCCTTAAATGTTGCTGAGTTATTCTGGCATTTAAGGATGGTGGTGAAGGAGAAATGGTTCAGGTGGGAACTTGGTTGAAAGTCAACTGTATTTCTGAAGTTCTTCTGGTTGGTTGTGTCATGAAAATAATTAAGAGTTGCTCAGAAATAGTTGCCGAGTTCGGTGTCCTCTCTCTTTCCTCGGTGCCAACAGTGGGAGGCGAAACTAAACAACAGGAAGCCCCAATGCAACCTATCCAAAGTCAAGTGGTGCGTATTCAAGATCTGGCTCCCAATGGAGTTCCTGACCCACAAAATGGGGGGATCTGAGCTTGCTTAGGCAGGTCTCTTAATTATAGCCCTAGGCAGAGGTGTCCCGAACCACACACCACTTCGTCTGTGTGTTGACAGCGAGTCAAACAACACGTTGTTGAGATGGAAATTTATGATCCATGAAGTTACGTGTGTAGGACGAGCTGCTCTAAGATGGGGCCAAACATTGGAAGCAGTCAAAATTGGGCTCTGAATTTGGCACAGTCTTGGGAGCAAACTCACCCTTCTTCTTTCTTTTTCAATTTTTATTTCAGCACATGGCATGCTTTTCAAGGGACTGTGGTGGCTCAAGTGGTTAAAGACGCTGTCTGGAAGGCGGAAGGTCAGCAGTTCGATACCCGAGTACTCCACCACAGAATGAAATTTTTGAGAAAAGGAGAAGGTAACTTGTATTTACAACAATTAGCTTTTAGGAGTGACAAGTAACATCCAAGTGAATAAATGGCACTTCAAAAGGAACATTTTATTTATACTGAAATTTCTTATGTTTTATTTATTTATTTAGATTTATATTATATTTTACATCTTTTCTTTATCAGTCATAACAGGCATGGGAAGTCACCATTTATTTTCTCTTTTGTCTGCTTATATTTCCAAGCTGCAACATCAGAGCTGACCGCGAGGTAAAGGGTGCCCTTGCTTGAAAGCCAGTCGTATCTGACTCTAGGGTTCTGTGCTCATCTGTTTATAGTTAAGGAGCAGATGTTTCCATGGACATGTGGCAGGCATGACTAGACACTGGAGTGGATGGAATGCTGGTTACCTTCCCACCGAAGTGGTTCCTATTTATCTACTTGCAATGTCTTGCTTTCAAACTGCTAGGTTGGCAGGAGCTGGGACAGAGACGGGAGCTCACTCTGTTGTGCAGTACTCGGGTCTCAAACTGTTGACCTGCTGACCTTCCGGACATCAAGTCCAGTGTCTTAACCACTAAGCCACTGTACCACTAGAGGGCACAAAAATCTCTCCATGCATGACCCTGCTTCTTGATCAGGGACAACATAACAGGCTAATAGTGTACAATGCAGTTAGTTATGTTGCTCAGCAGGAAGAACAATATTGGTGAGGGGAGCCTGGATACAGAAATCCCCTGAATTACGAACAATCGGGCTATTGTGTGAAAATAACTATACAGACCTTCAGTTTCTTCAAACTTTTAAATGCATATTTTAAAAATTGCAAGTAATAGGAAATCGTTTGTAGGGAAAATCGCAAAACGGGAAGGAGGAGGAGGAGGAGTTGTTGTATCAGAAATGTACTGTATATACTCGAATATAAGTCGATTTTTTTAACCCCCAAAATGAGATCCAAAAAAAGGGGACTCAACTTATACTCAGGTCAACGACCCTGAGGGTCTGAAAACCGAGGTGGTGCAAATTCAAACATACATACATTTTTTTAAAAAGCACAAACACTACCGTAAAAACCTCAAAAACATACCCACACAAATGTCTGAATAAATTAATTTTACCGTATTTTCATGTATTTTAGTTACTGAAGCTCACTAGCAGCTGCTGCATTTTTCCACCCCTGACTTATACTCGGGTCAATCTATTTTCCTGGGTTTTCAAGTCAAAATCAGGTCCCTTGGCTTATATTTGGGTCAGCTTATACTCAGGTATATATGGTAGAGAAATATCTACCACTTTGGTTAAGGCGCTGGACTTGATGTCTGGAAGGTCAGCAGGTCAACAGTTTGAGACCCGAGTACTGCACAACAGAGTGAGCTCCCGTCTCTGTCCCAGCTCCTGCCAATCTAACAGTTCAAAAGCAAGACATTGCCAGTAAACGATATCTACTGTCCATAATTAATTGGCCTTAAAATGCAGAATGCTGCAGAAACATTACTTAAAAGTGAAAGTAGCATGGGCTGCAAAGACAGTGATTAATAATGGGCTCCCCCCCCCCTTTGTATTCTATGCGAACTATCTTAAGCCATAGTTAAAGAGTAACGGGGGAATCCCTCCCCTTCAGCTTTGTTCTTATTCCTAATGTGTGGGTTTAATTGGGTGTGCAATTATTTAAAGTGTGAGTACTAGGAAGGTGGTTATCTACGGGGCGGTTGAATGAACTGGGAGAGAAGAAGGATCGGAGAGGAAGGAATTAATGAAACATATTCTCCCGATCATCTTCTCCCCGGTAAAATGAGGCGTTTAATGGACATAGAGGAGTTCCCCATCTGCTATTTTCCTTTTGAGATGCCTGGAGAGGTTGGGGGGGCTTCAGGCGATGGATTTATTGTGACATTATAATGCTTGATGTGAAATAATCTAGCAGGAAGAGCGTTATGGGTCTAAAGAGAGCTATCAGACAGTTAGGTGACATGGACTGTTGAAAGGATTAACTACCCTTAAATCAATACGGGCCATGAAAACAGAACTAACCAATCTCGCAGCCACTCAATTATTTAAGGCGATTGCCTCTATTTCCCGCAGGACGGAATTAAACACATGCTTAAGGAGACTGCCAATTAAATTCGGGCGCTTTACTGCTGAGTTAAGGATATATCCGGATACAATGGTGCTTGGTGCGCAACGACCAAGAAGGGCCAGGGATCATTGATGCTTTGTGGATGAAGATTCCAGAATTGTCCACTTATGGTCTTAATCCTGGATGAATTGATCTCGGAACGTGACTGGGCCAGTCCTTCGGGGTGAGAAGCCCATTCGGACAAGGATAAGAAACCATTCGCCTTTCCTACTTCCCCCAGTTAGGCACCCAAGCGCTCAAAAGCTTCTGTCATTCAAAGTAGCACATTTAATGAGAATGCACCGAATCTCACATGCTATTTCTGACCGATGGTGTGCCTGTGAATAACACACAAATTGCGCTGCACAGGCCATAATAGAAGTATGTTTATTTATCAGTGTTCTTTGCTATCCACTATGCCGGCTACAAGAGCCACGTTGGCTTGGTGGTTAAGTCACTGAACTTGACGACTGGAAGGTTAGCAGGTCCGGAGTTCGAGACCCAAGTGCTGGGTAATGGAGCTCTCGCCATCTGTCATAACCACGGAAATGTCTGCAGAGACAGACACCACTGGCTCTTTGGCTGTAAATAGAGATCAGCACCGAAACCTAGAATTAGACATGGCTGGCTTTCGAGCAAAGTAGACCTTTCCATTTACTATTTCAGCTACAGCATACAGAAGATATAACAAAATTTGGAGTTCAAAAGTTTTGCCTGTACTAAACCAGGGGTGCCCAAACTATGGCCTGTGGGCCGGATCCAGCCCCTGATGGCAATTGATCCAGCCCAGATCACCCTCATTGCTCCCAGAAGTGGAAGTAAAATGCACCCGTACTTGTGCATCTTACTTCTGCTTCCGGGAGCGACGAGGGTGATGTGGGCCAGATGAATTGGTGTTGGAGGCCAGGTCTGGCCCACTGGCCATAGTTTTGGCACCCCTGCTTTAAGCAGAGAAAATAACAACCTAAAATCTATCTCATCCTGTTGCAAAGCAGATTGCAAGGCGTGTTTTACTTCCGCTTCTGGTGGGAGGAACCACGTGTCCGGCCCACTGAACCATGTGTCCGGCCCACTGAACCCACGGCCTGAAAAGTTTGGGCACCCTTGTACTAAACCATCCCCTTGCATGTATGAATGACAACTGGAGAGACCATTCCACTGAATTTCTCACGGCGAAGCGGAATGAGAAGGATTTCTAAAATGACAATAACTCAGCTTCTTTCTTTCGGAGTTACTCTCCTTTGAAAGCCAAATCACGCAGAGAAGAGATAATAAGTGCCAAACCGGCTTTGCCCTGCGGCAATGGGAAAGCCTCTCTTGAGAGCCGTGTAGCATTAAAGTCCACCCTTCGCACCGCAAAGGCACAACGCAACCAGCAGTTGGTTGGTTGCCGTAGGACACCAAGCCTTAAGCATAGTTCATCCAAAGGGGTGGATGACAAAGCGAGCCTTTTTCACAGACAATGTCAACTTTCAATACAACAGTTCATCGCAATGTTGGAAATGATATAATCTTGCGATGGGTTCCTTCGTTGCCTCTTTCTCCTCCAGCGTCTGGTTATTTTAGGGATTACATTGAAGGAGAACAGATGATCCGGGTGCGCCACTGAAAACATGCTGCCCTTCAAATGAGGTTCTTGAGTTTGGGCCAGATTACCATAACATTGTAGACAAGTACTCGGCAAAAGTCTTAGGCCACTGGTTTGGGGGGAAATTCATTGAGTGATTCGGGGAATGGTATAACTCAGCCCCCAAGCCACCTAGACACACCAAAACGGGAGAAGGTCTTCTGCTGACTCTCTTCTCAACCATTGTCAAGCTTGGTGAAGTCTGGAGTTAGGGTCCCTGAACTATGCCCCCCCCTCTTGAATCACTCACTGAATTTTCCCCAAACCAGCTGGTCGTGAGCTAAGACATTTGCCCAATATTGTATATGGGTTCATTCAATGCCATCCCTCCAATGCCATCCCTTGACACTGATGGGGGAAGCCAAGAAGACTGTACATGGGGCCACTCTTGTAGACTAGCTACACATAACAAAAGGGAGTAAATTAAAAACCAAAGCATCCGTTCGGGCCGAGTCTTGTATCAGATTGGTTCAGCATCACATCAAGGATGGTGTTACAACGGATTATGAAACCCAAATATTCTGAATACACAACACAACAACGGTTTTGCTCCTGGGAATAACACGTGTGATTTACATGATATCGAGTGTGCTGATTCAAATCTGAACTCAGAATATGCCTATCATGTACAGTTTTTAAGGTGTGCTATAGCTGTTCAAAGTAATTGGGTAATTTATTTTTACATGGCAACAATTATAACAGGTGCAGCTATCACAATGTCTGCTGCCTCCTCAGCTGAATCATGTCCCCTGGTGGCATGCATGTTCTAGCAGCCCCTGGGCATGTCAGTGAGCTGATGTCTGAAATAGGTACATAAAGCAAGATGGACCAAGGGCTTGTCTCTAGTGCAAAACCATCTTATTGGATAATAATGCTAGACCATAGTGAGTCTGTTTTTGAGCTAGAGATGAGTAGACGCAGCTGTGTTAATAAACCAGACAACCACATCTATACATTTAATTGCCTTAAGATCCTGATGTCCTGGGCAGAATTGGACTTCATATTTGGATTCAGCACACTTAATTTAGGATAGGACACATGGATTAGACTAGGAGTTCTCTACCTTTTAAAGTAGGGGCCGGGTCACGCTCCCTCAGATAGCTTCGGAGGCCGGATGGCCATTTTGCCCTTCCTTCCACCACATGGCACATCCTGGTGTGGCAGAGGGAGTGGGGACCCCACATGAAATGGCACCATGGGCCACATCTGGCCCATGGGCCGCAGGTTGAGAATCCCCGGATTAGACCAAGTAGCGGACAAAATGGGATGCTGTGAAGGGAAGTTAAGCTGAAAGAATTGGCTGTCGTTGGACTTTTAAAAAAATCCCACTTCAAAGCTTGCATGTTCATTAGTGGCTGGCCTCATTAAGTCAAGGTTCTCCCTGTCTCTCTCTTCTCCAAACGTATCTGCGTTGCATTTTTAAATGACATTTTCAACAGCTTCTCTCTCAAGATTACCGTTGGAGACAGACTGTCAGGAATGAAACGAGAACAGCGAGCAGCCGGGGGTAGATCTGAGAGCGAAGGACGAGGAATCCGAGGTGAACATTCCAGAGTCATTAGTCGGATACTAACACACCTTCGGCGCACGAGATGAGAAGGCTTTGTCTTCACGCTACGCCTAGAGGTGCAAGGAGCAGAGCCGCGGAGGGGCTAGTATGGATCAATTCAATTGAAGACATCTGTTTTGCTTTTCATTTTTCAGTGTTATTAGTGCTTATTGGGACACGGCTCAGGAATGCCAGGGACTCTTTTGAAGTCAAGAGTGGTATTGTAAGGCCAGAGGCGTTTTCAGCGCCGCGCTGTTGACCCGGCTACCTAATCTCCCTGCCAAAGCATTGGAAACACAAAGGATGAGAGAGCTATGGGGCCAAAATGGGAGGAAGATTGTTCACACACAAACACACAAATACATTCATGAGCCAAGTTACATTTCTGCATATACTGAAGGATTTCTTCTTCTTTCATGTCCAGGTCAAACTTTCTTCTACTTCTTCTGCTTCTAGGCCAGGTGTGAAAGTGCCCAAATGAAGCCACTCAAGTTCTCGTTGGTTAGGGTTGCCATAATTCTCTCCCACAAAACCAGGACAAAAGTATACTTGACAAAATTCTCTCCCACAAAACCAGGACCGAAGTATACTTGACAAAAGTGTGTATGTGTGTCCCACCTTCTATAAAACCTAGCAGTTCGAAAACAAGAAATTGCAAGTAGATAAATGGGGACCACTTGGGTGGGGAAGTCAACAGCATTGAAGCATGCCTGACACATATCCACAGAAACGTCTGCAGATGCAGGCAGTGCTGGTTCTTTGGCTAGAAACAGAAATGAGCACTGAACCCTAGAGTCAGATACGGCTGCCTTTTGAGCAAAGGTGACCGTCACCCTAACCTAAAGCATTTCTAGTTCTGCCTCACTTTATCAGGAATAGTGGGGTTGACTTCAGGCAAAAGAAACTTCTGTCCTCCTCCTCATTTCCCCTCCAAACTAATAAATACATCAGACGTGTCATGGTTTGACGTGACCAAGATTTGCACAGAGAACTTTTATGGGGAAGCCCCATGTTCTTGCAGCATTTCCCCCTTCTAGCCCTCTAAACAAAGCCACACACAATACTGAGATAAATATCTCACTCCACATTTTATGGCTGACAACCAACAAATCACATGGGCGGGGGGTTATTTTAAGATTTCCAAAAGCCCAAAAGAGGAGAGTTCAATTCTGTTTACACCTGGCAATCTTTCCCTTCCTCCATTTGCTTGTGTCACTCAGTTATAAGCTGTAGGGGATGCCTTGCTCTGGAACCAGATCGACTGGATTAGTGTTTCAAGCAGCTGGAAATAAAAAACTGATATGATCACATATTGGCCCAAACTGTAATATTTATGTCCACCACGGTCGCCCTGTTGGCATAGACGTCATGGGCAGGTTTCTGGAACAAGTGAATCACTTTATTATTATAGTCAGTGACCAGCACAGGGTTTACTAAAAACTCCTAAAAACTCGGCTTATACTCGAGTATATATGGTACTTTCAAATTCCTGCTTACAAACTACTAGGTTGGCAGGAGCTGGGACAGAGATGGGAGCCCACTCCGTCAAGCAGCACTCCGGTCTCAAACTGCTGACCTGTCGACCTCCAGCCGTCAAGTTCAGCATTTTATCAACTGAGCCATCGCAGTCTTCCATAGTTACTCATTGCTAAATCACCCTTCTAGTCTTCCTCAGCAACTGGGGTACTGAAATCTTCAAGGGCGTTTTGTAATGGCAATAAAAAGCCGTTCCATTGTCTCCCTCCCTTCATCTCCACCACTACATTTCTCACTTTTTCTCTCCCCACCCCCCTCCATGCTTCCTTGACAGTGGTGGGTTGTCAAAATCTTCGCTACTCCACCGTGATGTCAGCGACGTTGTGGGCGTAGCCGACGTCATGACGTTATGATGTCATGATGTTGTGGGTGGAGCAAAAAATAATTAAAAAAATTAAAAATGTCTGTGCATGAGTCAAACCTCTGTTTGACACATGCATAGTTCTTTTTTTTTTTAGTGCACATGTGTCAAACCTCTGGCTGCCCGGAGAAACATTTTTGGAGGGGTGCAGAGAGGTGACCAAACTGGTCGCCCGGGGTTTTACCACAACCCTGGGCAACCCCTCCTGATGGGGCACTACCGGTTCGGGTGAACCGGTCCGAACCGATAACATCCCATCACTGTTCCTTGGGGAACATTGCGCAACCACACACTTGAGTGGGACGTTTTCCAACCAGGACTGTGTAGTTGCCTTTTCCAAGATTCTTGGGTGCAGCAGGAAGCAATTTTGCATCACACCTCTCGGCTTCCCCTCCTCTCTCCTTTCAACTCATCTTTTTGGTACATCTGCACCAAGCAGGCTTGGATGGGAATACATTGGATGATGCTTTCAAGAAGAGGGAGGGAAGGCCAGTCACTTGCCAAACAAACTGTTAAGGCTTGAAGGTGCAGTAAAACTTTCAACAAACCCTGATGGTGCCAGAACTGAGCGTACATGCCTGAATGATGAAGGTTCCTGGTTCACATTTTGTCTCTAGCTCAGGGGTTCCCAACTTATGGCCTGTGGGCCAGATTTGGCCCTCGGCACCATTTCACAAGGTCCCCTCACCCCCTCCAAGGGCATACAAGAAACAAAACAACTCCCCTTTTGAAGCTCTTGGGACAAAATGGTCACCCTGTCATGCAGGCAAGGCAAAATGGCTATCCGGCCATCGAAGCTGACTGAGAAAGCATGTCACGGCCCCCGGCTTGAAAAGGATGGGAACCCCTGCTCTAGTTTTACAAACACTTTGCTAACATATAGGGAGAGATTCTAGTTTTAGGTTGAGGAGAACTCCTACCACGTCTGATGTGAGAGATAGGCAACTATTGCTTACCGACTATAAAAATAACCACTGTGGCATAATGTATTAGACTAGAACAGGGGTCCTCAAACTTGGCCCTCCAGATGTTCTTGGTCTTCAGTTCCCAGAAGCAATAATCAGCATATGTGCTGGCTTGGGATTCTGGGAATTGAAGTCCAAGACCCCCTGGAGAGCCATCTTTGAGGACCCCTGGACTAGAATGCAAGACAACGTGGTTCAAATTCATTGCTTGGCCACGAGAGCTCATTGGAAATGGACGCAGTGAATCACTCTTTGAATTTCCCACCTCTCTTTTGAGCCCAATGCCAGAATGCAGGGTGTAGATGGCTGGCAAGTAGCACAAGCGTCAGATACCAAGGCAATAAGCCAAACAATAACCACGTCACAGTGCAAAATCCAAGCCCAAAATCAAACCCAAATGTAGACAGGGATATAGTCTAAGCCCGTGATGGTGAGCCTTGGCACTCCAGATGTTCTTGGACTTCAATTCCCAGAAGCCCAAGCACCCTGTTAATCCTCACGAATGGGTTCTCTGCGATTCATCTGGCCCACGCTGCCCTTGTCACTCCAGGAAGTGGAAGTAAAACGCACCGTACGCAGTTTACAGTTCCCTTCCCAGTGGTTCGAAGGACTTAAAGGCCCCAAACGAGTTTGGGAGAAACTGGGGAAACTTGAGTGATATCAAAGGTAGGTTTGAGTAGGATTTGGCTGTCACTGCCAACACCTGATGCCTATCAGCTGAATACAAGGCTCAAACATTCATATCAGAGATGCTGAGGGTTTGATATGCTGATTTGAATGGCTCCAAACACCACACAAGTGACTGGAGAAGAGGAGAGAGTCCTTAAGAAAGGAAAGGAAAGGCGCAGCAATGATCTCTTGTAAGCACCTGAGATGACTTGTGTTGATAGGCTGGGGCCCTTGAGGCTTCCCACACCTACTCTTTGGCAAGCTCAGCACACTGACTCATGGCGGTGATGTTCTGGGAGCGAGGGATGGAGCCACTTTTCTCGAGGGAGAGAACCCTTGCCCTTGAGACACCCAGTTATGGTGGTTGGTAGAGCAGTCCTATGACCTGAGATGTTCCCTCATGATCTAAGATGAAAGGCAGTCAGGAACTACTCAAGCGAGACAGAGCTGGAGTCCTGACAAACTTGTGTCCCTCTGAGCTCTAATGGTGGAAGACCTTTGCCTGGCCCCAACTGTGATAGGCCAACAGATCTCAAGTTGGCCAACAGCAAGGGATTATGGGAGTCCAGAAACTCTCTAGGTCAAAGTTCCTCCATTCCAGCTTATGCCTTAATGGATCTTCAAGATAGAATAAAATAATAACTGTATGGCATTGAGTCAATTATGACTTATGGCAACCTTTTGTAAGGGTTCTTAGGTAAAGAATATACAGATGATGTTTCCCATTCCTTTAGGGCAGTGATGGTGAACCTTGACACTCCAGCTGTTTTTGAACTTCAATTCCCAGCAGCCCTGATCAGCAGAAGTACTGACATGAGCTTCTGATATTTGAAGTCCAAGAACACCTGGAGTGCCAAGGTTCACCATCACAGTTCTAGGGCTGTGATAGTGAACCTTGGCACTCCAGGTGTTCTTGGACTTCAATTCCCAGAAGCCCAAGTCTCTGTGAATCCACATGAATGGCTGTTAACCTTTAAGGCTGTTAACCTTTCCAGTATTTCACATCACCATTTTTACAATTTTCATTTTTGCAGAATGGTGTTAGAAAATGGGCAAATAAATGAACAGTTCGCCAATTCTGCCGGATTCCGACAAAGCCAACAGGAAGAAATCTCCTTGGGAAAATTATGATTCCTATCCCATGAAAATTCCAGGGATGCAGAAACCAGAAATGGGATTTTTCATGTCAAAATTGTGTCAGGAGAAAAAGAAAATAAAATCGATTCACTCTTTCTTTCCTTGAGGATGAGCGGAAAGTGTCACCTCCGAGCTCCCCCCCACCCTTTGATGAAGAAAGGTGTGTGTGTGTGTGAAATTGCATTGCTCCAAAATAAACTGCCCGCCACGCAGCCTGTAATCCGCATTAAGGTAAATCCCAATTAAAAAGCTCTCAAAAGCTATGACTAATCCAATCCCCATCTCCATGGAGTGACGAGCTACTGTGAGCTGTCACTGCATTCTTTGAGGCGGTTGTACAGGTTTATCCCCCACCACACTGACGGATAAATAAAGGACCGGAGATCAGATGGATTTTCCGGCATTGTCAGTGTTAGGACAGGGCTCCATCTTTGGGTAGGCGTCGGGCCAACTTTTTTTGAACATGGGCGGGCGCATCCTTTCCAACCTCCACTTGATGCGGTACCATGCGCTGGGGGGAAGTTGACACGCAGAGCTAGGCAGTCTTCTCTCTGATTCAAACACAGAAGACATGTCCCCAACATTATTTGCATACATTCATATATGGAAAGATCCTTCCTTGGGTTCTCCTCGTCAGCAAAGCTCCCTCTCTTAACTGGCACAGTGGAGCCAAGAGGCGGTGAGTTGACATCTAATGAAGAATGAAAACACGATTCTACTTACCTTGGCATGGGTACAGATCCTATCTCGCAAAGAACAGCCCGGGGGGGGGGGACAGCTGTAGGGTTACGTAGGCAACACAAACAAGCGGGAGGTTACTTAGGCTGTTAAACCTATTTTGGAGAAGGGTTGGAAAATATGACTCTATGACAGGATGTTGTACAAAGGATTCATTTTGGATTACACAGTCTCCATTGAGTAGCATTTCTGCTCCTCTTGTTAAGCTATTATGAGTCAGTGAAAAGGAATATCAGAAATGGGCTGTGGAGTTGCTGGAGAGGTCAAGGCTTCTATCTATCTATCTATCTATCTATCTATCTATCTATCTATCTATCTATCTATCTATCTATCTATCTATCTATCTATCTATCTATCTATCTATCTATCTATCTATCTATCTAATAATATTTGTATTGCCACCCTCTCGCCTGGGTGACTCAGGGCGGCTCACACATACAAAAACACCACATAACAATAAAATCACAAAGACCCCCCCTCCCCAACCCCGCATTAAAACCATTAAAACTTTTAAAATATTTAAAATCTCCTCCCCTACTACACAACATGAAATTTAGTTATCTGGTTGTGGAACCAGAGGCTGGAAGTTCGATTAGCTACTGTGCCTTCTTGACTAGGACTGGACACGATGATCGTTATTTATGAATGTCATATTTGGGTCCTCCTACTTTAATAATTCCTACTTTGATGAGACTGCAGTGGCTCAAGTGGTTAAGATGCTGAACTTGATGACTGGAAGGTGGGGCAGGTCAGCAGTTTGAGACCCGAATACTGTACGATGGAGTGAGCTCCCATCTCTGTCCTAGCTCCTGCCAGCCTAACAGTTCGAAATTGAGAAATTGCAAGTAGATAAGTAGGTACTGTACTACTTCGGTGGGAAGGCAAACAGCATCCCGTGCACACCAGTGTTTAGTCATGCCTGCCACATGCCCATGGAAATGTCTGTTGACACAGACAGCTCTGGCTAAGACTGCCAAAATGAAGCCTCTTTCTTGGCCTTGTCGTTGACCAAACTTATGTCCTCATTGGTGTGTCTTTCTGGCAGTCATCGGCAGACCAGTAAATGAGCCCATGGATTCTGTATCTCTCCACATTCACACAGCATGTTGTTGTCCACCAGCAGCCCCTACTTGACCCTATTGGCCTTGCATTTAGGGACTCCAACCCTCAACCTATTTTTGGTCCTCCAAGTGATGCAGCGAAGGTTGAGTTCCTCAGCCAGATCCTCCTCCTTGTCCAGTGAGCTCCTTCCTCCATCTTCCTCCTTTTACTCTGTGGCTCACAAGGACATAAGACCAGACCTTTGAAGACCAGACCTTTCCCTCTTTCTCCTTCCATTGTAGAGTTTTTGGACATCTTGCCTAGTGAATAGGCTAAAGACTTCAGGCATCTGTACCCTTTTGTGTGCCTACTGGGGCTCAAATAATCATGGCATCAGTGCAATGTGGATTTTGCAAACTGTTGTGATATCCATCTGTGGAATCTGTCCTCACTTTCCTCTCAGAGATACTTACACGGTTAGCAAACTTTCACTAAAAAAGTGCCTCTTGGGTGGCAAGCTATGAGTAACTGAGGGAACATAATAAAAAGTAGAGACATTATCCTGCCAACAAAATTCCACATAGTCAAAGCCATGGTCTCCCCAGTCGTCGTGTAGGGCTGTGAGAGTTGGATCCTAAGGAAGGCTAAGCGCAGAAGAATAGACACCTTTGAACTGTGGTGCTGGAGGAGACTCTTGAGTGTCTGCAAGGAGATCAACTCAGTCCATCCTGAAGGACATCAACCCTGACTGCTCCTTGGAAGGACAGATACTGAAGATGAAGCTCAAGTACTTTGGCCACCAAATGAGGACTCACTGGAGAAGGCCTTGATGCTGGGAAAGATAGAAGGCAAAAGGAGAAGGGGCAGCAGAGGATGAGATGGGTGGATGGTATTGTTGACACAATGGGCGTAGAGCTGAGCGGGGTGTGGAGGATGGCGGAGGATAGGGGTGCCTGGCATGCAGTGGTCCAAGGGGTCACAAAGGGTCAGACTCAACTATGTGACTGAACAACAACCAAAAGTGGTGATGAAGGAGAGGATGATTGCCTGGACCGTAAGCAAGACGTACAAGAAGAAGGTGTCCTTAGAGAGGAGAGGTATCACTTCCATAGTCATCCTTCCTGTTTAGAAAGTTGAGAAGAGAACTTTAATTTTTGTAAATGGGCCTTGTGTCTTGCAGCATCAAAAGGTTTCTCGTTGAATGAAGGTGTTAAACCTTTTTTGCTCTCATGAAGCGACTATGGCCAAAGCTCTGCTAACAACCAGCCCCTTGTGCCTGTTAGCTGTAAATCTAATTAAGGCATTGCTTTCATGTTTCAGAGTAAGGGTGTTATGGGTTGCCTCTAAGAGAAGACTCAAGCCACTGTTGGGAGTCCTTCTGTCTCAAGGTGTGATGTGGCTCCATGCTTGATGAAGGGGAGACACAAGATATAGCAAAGTGGGTCTGGATGGTGCATATGTGTATTATGGAAAAATACCAAGCAGTGGCTAAAATCAACACAGGTCAGCAATGGGTGTATTGTGATCCACAATCTGTCGTGGAGGGGAAGGAAAACACTAGAGTGTAGACACATACATGCAAACGCAGAGTTGATCCTGGGAGAAAAATAGGATTAACTTCAGGAAAGGGCCTCACGGTAGCATGGCCTCCACTACTGAATAGAAGGCATTCTTTAGGCAGGAAGAGAAGCATGAAAGGATGTTGTTGCAACTGTGCTTTGCAGGGTGTGCAGTGGCTTAGAGGTTAAGATGCTGAGCTTGAAGACTGGAAGGTTGGGTTTCGATACCCAAGTACTGCACGACAGAGTGAGTCTCTGTCCCAGCTCCTGCCAACCTAGCAGTTTGGAAGCAAGAAATTGCAAGTTGATAAATAGGGACCACTTCGGTGGGAAAGGTAAACAGCATTCTGTAAATGGAGTTAGGCATAGTGAGACCTTAAAACAGGGGTCCCTAACCTTTTCAAGCCAGGGCCCGGGTCACACTCTCTCAGTTAGCTACGAGGGCCGGACAGCCATTGTGCCCTACCTGCACAGTGGGGGCAGTCATTTTGTCGCATTTCTACACTGCCCATGTGATGGAGACCCTGACTTTAATGACTTAGACGTCTCTTCAGAAATCTTGTGCTGGCGACGCACTCCTTGAGCCCTTCCTCGCCTTGTGGAGCATCACTTGTCTACAGGAAGTCAACTCAAGACATCTGAGTCACAGCAACCATAACACCATCCTGGTGGTGGTACTCCAGGGATAGGTAGGGAAGAAGCAGAGGGGAAGTTTGATGCCTCCCAAGGCCATAAAGAGCCCTGAAGGAACACCATCCGGTTAACCGAGCTTCTGTCCCTGGCCAGAAGATAGGCTTGCCTGCTCCAGTGGCTTCGAAAGACAAAACCTCTTTCTTCCCCCTTTTGTCACAAGCAACACAAAGAAGACGGAAGGGATGCAGCTGGGACCTGGCCTGAGGGCTGGTAACTCCTGCCTCCCCCACCCCTTCCATGCCTCTTGACACCCCAGCTCTGCCCCATTCAGCTCAGCTGGTGTGCCTTTCTGGAACAATAGAGGAGCACGGTTTTGCTACACTGGGGCACAATCTCTTCCTTTGCAGCAATAGAGAGGGGTAGAGTTTGGCCTGGCTTTTGCCCCCACTGCCTGGCCTGGAGTGTTGAGCGAATGACTTCCATCTCCATCCAGCGGTAAAAGCGATGATCTTTATGTGCCCTTTGTCCACTGTGTGTGTTTTATATAAAAAAGAACTACCCAATGACTTCTATATGTGCAACTCGTTAATTAAAGCCTTTTGGCAAGAGCAGTCAACTGGCACATGTAGTTTTGTTGTGTCACAGGAAGGAAGAAGGAGATGAGGGGGGAAAGGAGAGAGGGGAGGATAAGAAGAAAGAAAGAGAAAGAGGAAGGGAAGGAGGAAGGAAGGAAGGGAGGAAGGATGGATGGGTGGGTGGATGGGTGGATGGATGGGTGGGTAGATGGATCAATCGAAAGATGGATGGATGGATGGATGGATGGATGGAAGGAAGGAAGGATGGATGGATGGATGGATGGATGGATGGATGGATGGATGGATACAGTAGAACCTCGCTTAACAAGTGGCTCACTTAACACAAAATTTGCATAAGAAAAGGAAATCCATAGAAAATAGTGGCTCGGTTAACAATTCCCTCCCCCCCCCCGAATGGATTAATTGGTTTTCAATGCATTCCTATGGAAAATTTCATTCAATGCATTCCTATGGGAAATTTGCTTTACGAATGAGAAGAGAGGACTCATTCGAAAAGGCCTTGATGCTGGGAAAGATGGAAGGCAAAAGGAGAAGGGGGTGGCAGAGGATGAGGTGGATGGATGGAATCATTGACACAATGGGTGTAGAGCTCAGCGGGCATCGGAGAACGATGGGAGATAGGGGTGCCTGGTGTGCAGTGGTCCATGGGGTCGCAAAGGGTCGGACTCGATTATGCAACTGAACAACAACAGATGCACAAACATCCTGATTGAGAGCAAACGAGACCTTAGCAGAGATAATCAGGGATTGCTCTCTTTGATTTTGGAATGCAATGTATTTTTCATATGGGTACAGTACTTCCTTTGGATGACTCTGTGAATGGGTCTGTGGTATGTATTGGTTTTTACAAGGCACCACAATCTGATGATTCAAATGTTGTGGGCATGTTCAACAGCAGCCAAGCACCACGAGATTCTTTCAAGACAGCAGCTGGGCACAAGAAAGGGGAAAAAGAGGCAAGATCAGTAGCTTCTCTTTGTCTTGATGGTGACAGCATTTCCTTAATTACAGAACCGCACGGTTTTGACACCTTCTTTTGGGCGTGGAGTCTAATCTCATCCTTGCTAAAGGTGGGTGGTTCAGTGAAGATCCTTTGAAATGAATGATGCTCAGTGTAGTCTTGGGAATTAAGGGCCATGGAAGCTGCACTTCTTCAGAGAAGAGAAGAGATGTTATTAAGAACAGAGTCACAAAACCCACAAGATTTAGCGATAGGAAAGAGATCGAGAGAGAGACAAAGGGAGAAGTCAAAATGCTTAGCAGGGTGGAAAAACATGCTTGGCAAGTTGGCGGATGTTCTTTGAGTGTCATCAACCAAGCCTGCCCTGAAATGAAACAGGTGGGAGATGGTTGGTAATGGGATATAGAGCCATATATGGTTTGGGGATATCTCAATACCAGTCAGATGGTCCCTCCTAGAGAAGAGCTGGGCAAACCACCTGTTCCTCAAAGGCTTTGTGGTTATGGATTCCCACCTCGAGAAAGGTTCAGAAAACTGCTACAGGGAACCAAGCTTTCTTGGTGGTGGACCCATCATTATGGGATGCTTTGCCATCATATGTTCTCCAGATCTTTCTCTCTGATTGCTTTTCCAAGAATTGATTAAGTCTGAACTATACAGAGAGGCTTTCATTAACAGCTTGGACATCTGGTGATGTTTTTTTTTAATTCTGTTTTTCTAATGGCTCTTGTTTAGCCTCAGTTTTTGTCACCTTTTGTGGTTTCGATTTTGAGTTTGCTTGTTGTTATTTTCTGGGATTTGTTGATGCAGGTATTGTTGGGTTGGGCAAATGGGGGTATTTTGGTTGTTACCATGAAGCACTAAGAGTTATGTTTTCCAGTAAGTAAGTAAGTAAGTCAGTCAGTCAGTCAGTCAGTCAGTCAGTCAGTCAGTCAGTCAGTCAGTCAGTAAGTAAGTAAGTAAGTAAGTAAGTAAGTAAGTACGTAAGTAAGTAAGTGAACCAACCAACCAACCAACCAACCAACCAACCAACCATCCATCCAAGGCTGGGCAATTAGACTTACAAATGAGGTCCTTGTTTGCCTTCAGCTCCCCAATCTCTGAGGAAAGCTTCTTGGAATGCAAGATATGCAGCTGAACGAAAGCACTGGGGATGATAAACAGAATTCTTCCTTCCTGAACGCTAAACAAGCCCTGTTTCGAATGATGTTTCATCTCATTTGACCCCCCAAAGTAAACATGTGTTGGATTGCCAGGAATTCTGGAATGCTGGAAGACATCTGAAAGTTTTCTCATTAAAAGAACGGGAGCCGTCCTTCCATTGTATTTAAGGAATTTATATTCCCTCTCTTTAGCTAAATGTTCAAGCCTGGGTCTAGCATGGTCTACCTCTGTACATTACTCTGCCCCCTCCTCCTTCGATGTATACAATGCAAATCCACCTTCTCCAAGACATAAACAAGCTGCTGAGTGATGAGGATTAAGAAGAAACTTTCCCTGTGGGTGTATTTATTATCATTATCTCATAATTGACAATTACAGGGTGGTTGTTGGTTGTTGCTTTTTTAAACTGCCTTTTGCGGTACCAGGTGTTGAGCTCTGCAGTATGCCAGATGTTGAAGGTGAAGGGCTGGACAGAGATAATTTGCTAAAACATCTGTTCTGAGACCGCTCTTTGCGGAAGGAAATTGCACCTGGCATTGTTTGGAAATGCTCCAAGATCTGGATTCTAACCCTGAGTATTTTCAAGTCAGGGACTGTGGTGGCTTAGTGGTTAATTCCCTGAGCTTGGAGACTGGGAGGTCGGGGTTCGAGACCCGAGTGCTCCGTGGCAGAGTGAGCTCCCCTCTCTGTCCCAGCTCCTGCCCACCTAGCCGTTCTGAAGCAAGGAATTGCAAGTAGATAAATAGGGGCTACTTGTTGAGATGCAAAATACGCACACACAAGCACAGCAGAGGCCAATGGTAGGGTTTTTCAAAAAAATAAAAATAAAATAGATGTGAGCAGACCATCCAAGGCTTCTGATCCCCCACAGCTTGTGAAAGCAAATCAGTAGCCATCCATATTTTCTGCAAGGTCACAATGGTGCTGACTTTGGAGAGTTCCCTGGACTACAAAGGAGATCAAATCAGTCCATCCTGAAGGAAATCAATCCTTGGAAGGACAACTATTGAAGCTCAAGTACTTTGGCCAACAAATGAGAAGAGAGGACTCCCTGGAGAAGGTCCTGATGCTAGGAAAGATGGATGGCAAAAGGAGAAGGCTGAGAAGGCTAGAGAGCAGGGTGTTAGGGCACATGAAATGGTGCAATGGGCTGGATCTGGCCTGCGGGCCTTAGGTTGGGAGCCTCTGCCTTAAGGCTTAGAATGACAGACCTGTGCTCCATCTGCCCCCTTGGAAACCTACGGAGGCTTAGCTCAGGTGGAGAAAGCTTAAAATAGCCAGAAAGCAAAAGGTTTGCCTCTTTCCCTTGGCCACGGTGTTTGTGTTTGTATAACGGAGCTGAAAGCAGGGAAAGAAGTACAGCGTGGTCCGAGATGGGGAGAAAATAATATTTGTGCAGGGCGAGTTGAATAAATTGTTAAAAGTACACTGAATCCTTAGGGAAACCTTTGCCCTCAAAAATCTGGCAGGGCTCTTGCCAGTTTCAGTTCTTTGCTAGTACAGTACTGCGTGACAGAATGAGCTCCCGTCTCTGTCTCAGCTCCTAGCAGTTTGAAAACAAAGAAATTGCAAGTAGATCAATAGGTACCACTTCCGTGGGACAAATGATCTTGGGGACATGGAAGGAGCCTCATTTGGGCATTCTCTGAGTGGAGTTCTTCCAGAAAAAATCCTTTCAACCCAGAAATCATCTTTGTGTGCTTCAAACATGAAACAAAAAAGTCCAACCAAAATTTCCAAGCTTCATATTGAGGATTAAGCATGAATGCTTGCTTGCAAATGTTCTCATGCATGTTGAAAAATGGCTCTTGAGCATCTATCCGTCCATCAATCCATCGATCCATCGATCCATTGATCCATCCATCAATCTATCCATCCATCCATCCATCCATCCATCCATCCATCCAACTAGGGAAATACATAAAAAAGCAGTTCTTAAATGTGTGGCCTGAGGGAAGCACTCTTGTTTAATTTCTCAGATTCTACTTGAAAATAACACCAGGAAGTGTGGTATCTGGAAAACTGGGGTTTAGCCACAAGACAGCATATTCAAGACAAGATGTCAAACAAAGAACGAATACAAGCCCAGGTCAATAAACAAGTATTCAGTATTTGACAGTGCAGGCTAAATATATATATACAGTCAAACTTCGCATAAAGAGCGCCTCACTTAAAGAGTAACTCGCTTAAAGAGCATAATTTTCTCTGAATGTTTGCTTCGCTTAACAAATAAAACCAACCAAAAACTCGCTTAACAAATAAATGGGGGTTCGCAATCCCCACACCCCATTGGTCATTTACAATGGTGTTTCGCTTAAAGAGCAAACTCGCTTAAAGACCAATCCTGTGGAACGCATTATGCTATTTAAGTGAGGTACCACTTGTATATCCGAAAATGTCAACATCTTTGATTTGACAACAACGGTTGGAGCCTTGCTCTGAATACAGGCTATAATTTCCATGGGGATGGGAGAAATTTACATCACAGGCCCCACATGTTTCTGAATAACCCATGAAAGGAGGAAGAATGAAAGAAAAAGAGGAAGAGGAACCCAGTTTTGGTCGTGAAATAACCTCCTTCTCTTTATCAACAACAGACAAATATGGCTAATTTTCCTTTCTCCCACATTCATATTTTGTTCTGTCGAGTCTTGTATTGGCTCAAGAGTTCCCAAACTTTTCAAGTTGGGGGCTCAGGTCACGCTCTCTCAGACAGTCAGCTTCAGGGGCTGGATGGCCATTTTGCTCTGCCTGCACGATGGGGGCAGCCATTTTGTCCCAACATCTTCAAAGGGGTGGCCATTTTGTATCTTGAATACCCTTGGAGGGGAGGGAGGCCACAGGAAATGGCACCGTGGGCTAGATCTGTCCCGTGGGCCTTAGATTGGGACCCCCTGGACTGAATATTTTGGGACTCAAGAAACCATGTGGTGGTCCCTTTCTCTGAATCGAGAGGAATGTCTGCACCCCATTTTTCAAAAGCAAAAATAAAATCACTGCAGCACTTTAAAGACTAACTGCTATATTTTTTTACTGTGAGCTTTGGTGGATCAAGTCCACTTCTTCAGACAAAGGAGTGAAAATTCCAGGTATGGTATAGCAGTTAGTCTTTAAAATGCCAAGGGGTTTGTATTTTTGTTTTCTGATATGACTGAACCACAGAATAACATGGCTACTGTTCCAAAAAAAAAAAAAGAAAAAAAGAAAAAAAAAGATGCATTTTCAAAATCTCTCGTAGGCTACCATAATTATCCCTTTATTTTTTAGTGTACTTCTAAAATTACTTTTAGGGAGGAATCTTACACAATTTCTCTTCTGCTGCATGTTTAAGTGACAGTATTCTAGCCTTCTCTGTTACAACACAAAGAACTCTTCCTGGTTTGATCCCTGTTCTAAAACTGTAGGGATGTCGCTTGGAAGTCAGATATCCCTAGTTGAGCTGCCTGTCCCAAAACTACAACTCCCAAGATTCCCTGGAGAAGGAGGATGTCTTATGAAACCAGAACGAGTGTGTACAGTAGATGCTCAAGGATGCTAAAATGGGTATGCTAATCCTAGCCTGGAAGAATTCCAAATATGCCTGTTAAAATAGTTCCTACATGCCTAGAATGGAATCTGTATCTATCTAACTCAGGCTTTCTCAGCATTTTCAGGTCACGGGCCGGATCACTCCCCTTCAGACGGCTGAGTGGGCTAGTCACGTGGTTCTGCGTGAATTCGCGTGCGTGTTTGTGGTGCGTTCTCACGTGTTTTTGGTCCAGACCCAGGAAGAGCTTTATGGCAAGAACAAAAATTCTTGAGGAGACACAAGAGCAAAACCAAATTAGAAGAGGGAGGAAGAAGCTCACTGGACAAGGAACGGCATTAAAGGAAGATATAGCTGAGGAACTCAACCTCCCCTATCTCACTTGGAGGGCCCTAAATAGGCTGAGGGTTGGAGTCCATAAATACAAGACCAATATGCTCAAGTGGGGACTGTTGGTGGACAACAACACGCTATGTGAATGTGGAGAGATGCAGAATCCGGTTCATTTACTGGTCTGCCAATTACGGCCAGAAACACGCACCGATGAGGATTTAAGTTTGGTCAATGACAAAGCCCAGGAAGAAGAAGAAGAAGAAGAAGAAGAAGAAGAAGAAGAAGAAGAAGAAGAAGAAGAAGAAGAAGAAGAAGAAGAAGAAGAAGAAGAAGAAGAAGAAGAAGAAGAAGAAGAAGAAGAAGAAGAAGAAGAAGAAGAAGAAGAAGAAGAAGAAGAAGAAGAAGAAGAAGAAGGCAACAGCGACGGTGACAGCGACGGCAATGACGATGACAACGAAGAAGATGATGAAGATGAAGACGAAGCAGCTAATCAAAGCAGGATCGGACTTGTAAAACTCAGCAGTGTAGATGCACTAGGGCCGAGTCAAGGCTACAGCAAACTCTCCCTACAGTTCTCATCATTTATTCCCTCTGAGGCCCATCCAGTCTATTCAACAGTCTTGGAAGTTGCTGAAGGCCAAAAGGAAGATGAAGGGAACACGTGTGCGTGGTGTGTGAGAGAAGCACTTGCTTCAAGGCCTTTACCTGTTCCTTTTATGATACAAATCTGACAACACAGGTGTGAACTTAGGTGTCATATACGGAGTATATAATAAAGCCATCAGAAGAGCCGTAATTCATCCCATCCCAGAGATGGACAACAACTTGCTAGGCCTGCGGCGGTCGGTCCGCTAGGACTCCCTCGGGTGAACCTTGTCACTGTCAGCCGGGTGGTGAAATAGCAAAATCCAAAATTGCCCCCTCAAAGTGTATGGAGAATTAGTAATCATTACCTGGCTTGCCGAGACACATCTCCAGAAGGACTATGGAGGGGGAGGAGTGAGGATAGGAAAGCAGAAAGCATTCTATGCAACTACTATGTTCTTTCGAGCACAGGGATGCCGAGAATTTACCCCTATGGAGAGGTAGATTGTCTTAGATCAGGGGTCCCCAACCTTTTCAAGCTGTGGTGCCAAGAGCAACTCCATTTGGGTTTCTGAGCCCAACTGGAGAAGTTTCCAGAGCCCAAAATGGTTCTAGTGAAGATATGCAAGGACAAGGTCTCCCTTGCTTGAAAGCCAGTCGTATCCGACTCTAGGGTCCAGTGCTCATTTCTGTTTGCAGTGGTGTCTGCACCTGCAGATGTTTCTGTGGACATGTGGCAGGCATGCCTAGTCACCGGGGTGCAGGGAATGCTGTTTACCTTCCCACCAAAGTGGTCCCTATTTTTCTCCTTGCTTTCGGACTGCTAGGTTGGCATGAGCCGGGACAGAGACAGGCGCTCTTTCTGTCATGCAGGTCTTGAACTGTTGACCTGCTCACCTTCCAGTCCTCAAGTTCAGTGTCTTAACCACTTGAGCCACCGCAGTCCCTAGGAGAGATACCCGGGTTTCAAAATGCCCAACAAAAAAAAAAGGCAGAAATTCCTGCACCCTAGAATTAAGGCAATGTGGTACAGTGATCAAAGCTAATCTTTTGCCAGGATAATGCCATTGTACGAGGGTGTTGAGAATATACTGTATATGCTTGAGGATAAGCCTAGTTTTTCAGTCCTAAAAATGAGGTCAGAAAAGTGGACTCAGCTTATGGTACACACCCACAGTGATGTTACCGGTTCGGACCGGTTTGCCTGAACCGGTAGCGCCCCATCTGTAGGGGTCGCCGGGGTGGTGGTAAAACCCTGGGCGACTGGTTCAGTTGTCTCTCCGGCACCCGCCAAAAATGTTTTTTCCGGGTAGCCAAAATGGCTGCCCAGAACTGCGCATGCGTCAAACCTCCGTTTGATGCATGCACAGTTCTTTTTTAAGTGTGCATGCGTCAAATAGCGGTTTGACACATGCACACTAAAAAAGAACCGTGCATGCGTCAAACGGAGGTTTGATACATGTGCAGACATTTTTTATTTTTTTATTTGCTCCACCCACGAAGTCATGTTGTCGATGACGTCACGGTGGGATAGCGAAAATTTTAACAACCCACCACTGCACACCCAGGTGTACTACTGAAGACTTTCCAGGAGTATCGCCCCCCCAGCATGTAGACATTCCCCCCTCCTTCCCTGTGTTTTGCTTCATCTTTTTGCTCAGTACAGCTGTAGGGTGTAAATCAGTCTTCATTCCCAGCTTGGTGACACCAAAGCGAAGGCCGTGGGATGCCTCCGATTAATCACCATGGAGTTTGGGCTTCTTTCTTACAAAGGGAGAGATGTTTCACTCCGTGAGAATATACCTGGCGGGTCTGTGAATTTTGCAGCCTCTCTTTTCTGAGAGGGACCGTTAAAATAATAATTAAAAAAAGAAGCATTTTCTCTCAACAAGATTTCTCTGCAGCAGACTTCCTCCTCTGCGGGAAATCTGGCGAGAAGTTTTGCAGGATTTCTTAGAAGATTTGAGGATCAGTATTTGAAATACTGTATATACTAGAGTACAAGTCTAGTTTTTTAGCCCCCAAAATGAGGTCCAAAAGAGGGACGCGACTTATACTCAGGTCAACGACCCCGAGGGTCCCAAAACGGTGATGGTGCAAATTCAAACATACATTTTTTTAAAAAACGCTAACACTACTGTAAAAACTCAAAAACAAACCCATAGAAATGTCTGAATTAATTAGTTTTACCGTATCTTCATGTATTTTAATTATTGAAACTTTTTCCACCCTGACTTATACTCGGGTCAATCTATTTTCCTAGTTTTAGAGGTCCAAATTAGGTACCCCGGCTTATATTCGGGACAACTTATTGTCGAGTATATACAGTAAATGGAAATGGATGGCCAAGCTGTACAGGACCATTACCATTCCTGTGTAGGATAGCGTCCTTCCTATGTAGGATTCATCTGGAAGGAAGAACTGTGGTACCTACTTACACAGGAGTGTTACAATTTCAGTAGAGAAATGACACCTTTCCTTCATAGGTTTTCCGGGAAGAACAGAAAACAGAGAATAATTTGACAATTTTCTGTAGAAACACTAGAGCAGGGGTTGTCAGCCTCTTCAAGTGGGTCACGTTCCCTCAGACAGTTGAGAGGGCCAGATTTGGTGGTGGTCACACCACTGTTTGTAAATGAGTCCATGGTCGATTCTAGTGGTGGTGGTGGCAGTGGCTGGAGCAAGGGTGATGGTTTGATTATTTGGTGCCATGGGCCTGATCTGGCCCACGGGCTGTAGGTTGCCTACCCCTGTTCTAGAGGAAAGTTGGGGGGGAGGGGAAAAAAAGGAACACCCCATTTCATTGACGGGTAGATTTTATTTACAAATATATGGAAGTGATTTTCCCCCTCTCACACAAGCACACACACCCTCTCTCTTTCATCAGAAAACAAACAAACGAACGAAACAAGCCTAACAACACACGAAAGTCTGAGGATCACACATTTTCAATTGCCCATCTGACAGAGGCGGACCCAGAAAACCGAAAGCAACGGAGTCAAGAAGCAAAGGACATGAACGGGTGGAAGAGAAAGAACGAGAAACCCAACGGTGACGCTAATAAATAATTTAAGAAATGTCAAGTCATTAAATAAAAGGATGATGGAGGGCGGGGCGGGGTGGGCGAGGAGGTTTGGTCAACAACATCCTCAGTCCTTGATGCATTGGGACCAATGGGGCTTGGAAGCTGGAATTGGGGGGGGGGATGGACACAAAAGGAAATTAAGTTTGAAAGGCAAAATAGTCTAGGAGGGGGGAAAGATCATATTAAGAATTATTATTATCATCAATAATATTAATTATTTTACAAGTTAAACAAACCAGAACAGCTACAAAATACTACATTTTGGTAACATAAATACAGAATATATAAATATACAAGGAATACAGCCATATGGAGCTAAAGAAAAACCGCAGGAGGGGAGGCAGAAGAAAATAACTTGCTTCCTTTCCTTTCTTTCTAAGAAATGGGGATCATGGCCTAAGAGGTTTTGGAAGGATTTGGGAACATGGCTGGTTTACCTGAGGAAGAGAGACCCAATGGGAGCTGTGAATCCATTGTTTGGTAGGGTTGTAACTGTGGAGGAAACCAGGTTTATTTCGCATCGTAGCCAGACAAGATTGGCACATGTATATATGTATACCTTCTCCTCTTATGCTTCTATGGAACTCTTCTTCCATAGAAATAAATAAAAATGTGTGGAATATGAAGGAGGGCTGTGTAAGACCACATGCATTTGTCCCAGTGGGACTCTTCTAGGTGAACATGGTGATGGTTCCCCAACACTTTGGGATGGTATTCAGTCACCACTGCTCAGAGTACAGCCACCTAACTTGCTTTCGGAAGGAGTACTTCAACCATTTCTGGAAATGGGCACTCATAAGATTAATCTCCAATCCACCCAGCTCCACACCTTCCTTTCCAATGAATTTTTCGAGTTCTAAGTAACCTTTGAAGGACGCCAATTGATGAAGTCACCATAAGTTAGAAGCAATTTTCTGGCACGTAACAACAATACCAACAACAGTTGAACTTATTTTGTTCTGTTGCCCTTCCATCCTTTGGGTTGTTGCTTTGGAACCATGACACACACAACTGTGTATTTTAACACTGCAGTGTTCAAAATGTTCACAGCCTTCCCTTCTTTCTGAGCCACCCACACACTTATTCATGCTGACTGAGGACAGCAGACGAGAACATCTTAGATGTTGGCATCTCCAGGATAATAACATGGGCCAGGCCCTCACTTATAAGGAAGACCAAGAAAGCTCCTAATTTTTGATAGGCTGGCTTAATTATTTTTTAAAAGAATTGAAGTAATTTTCTTCCTCTCGCTTTCTGTGCCAATAGCTTTATAGAGTAGAGACGAAGACCTAATAAATCATGGTTTGTCCTTATGACACGTATTCAACTTCCGCTTTCGGGCTTAAGGCATGTTTCCTTATCTGTCGAAGCATGACTGAAAGCTTACTAGATGCTAAGCTGGCTTTCTTCAGCCCAACTAAAGGGATGTGAACAGTAGTTACCAAACACGTGAGATACAGCTGTCATGACCTTCTGGATCACACGCAAACAACCTTCTCTGATGGTGGTTCCCATTGTTAATGCCAGATGAGAAAGGTTTTCATTAAAAAAAAACAACTAAGAATGTTGACAGGTGGAACTTGCTACCTGATTTCTTCTGTGGTTGTCATCTGTAGGCCTCTCCCTTGATGATATGACAATAAATCCTAAATTCTAGAGAAGGTCAACAAAGTGCTTTAGAAACGTTGACCTGGAAGGTCCCAGGTTAAAAACTAAGAAATAATTATGCTTCCAGGGTAGATAATCTCCACCACAAATAAAGATGAAGTTTCTCTTGGACAAGGCATTGGGTAAAGGGCAGGTGAGCCCGATGTGTATGGCCTACCTCTACTTTCACGACAGAACTGAGAGATGCAGAAAGTTCCATTGATCTCAATGAAGGACCTGCAGCCAACAGGTGGGAATGCAGTGGCTCAGTGGTTAAAACACTGAACGTGATGACTGAAAGGTCGAGATGGAGTGAGCTTCCGTTTCTGTCCCAGCACCTGCCAACCTAGCAGTATGAAAGCAAGACATTGCAAGTAGATAAATAGGGACCACTTTGGTGGGAAAGTAAATGGTGTTCCGCGCACTCCTGGCATCTAATCATGTCCGCCACATGTCCATGGAAACATCTGCAGACACAGATAGTGCTGGCTCTTTGGCTATAAACAGAGATGAGCACTGAACACTAGAGTCGAATATGACTGGCTTTCGAGCAAGGGAGACGTTGACCTTGATCTACATCCCAACTTCCATCAGTCTGAGTCAGCCTGGCCAATGTGAAGAAATACTGGGAGGTGTAATTTGCCAACATGTTTATTCCTGGGATTAATGTTTGAGCATAAGCAAGAGCTCATTGAAGGTCTTTGTTTTCCTGCAGGATGTTTACTGCAACCTGGATCCATCCTGGTTTTTATCCCCTCCTCCAGTGGCAGTGAACCTATGGCACGAGTGCCAGAGGGGGCAGTCAGAGCTCTCTCTGTGGGCACGCGTGCCATTGCTCCAGCACAGAGTTCGCCCTGTCCCTCTTCCCAGCAGCCCAATGGGGGCACTTTCTCCCTCCTCCCAGCACAGAGGCCGTCCCACCCCTCTGCGGTGCAGATGGCAGCCTTCAAAAGGGTGGCTAGTTTGTTTCTTGAATGCCCTTGGAGGGGTGGGCCGCCCACATGAAATGGTGCCATGGGCCGGATCTAGCCCATGGGCCTTAGGTTGGGAACTCCTGCCCTAAGTGTTATTTCCCTTTTGAAGCACTCCCAGATTCATCAGTTGGCCATAGAAGGTGACCTTGGATTGATAAGGATTTTCCTCGCAGTTCCAGTTGTCCACATTCAGGTGGGTCATGTAAAGGGGGATGTATACGGCGCATGTTCGATACATGTGATATCCTTGTTGCTTGCAAAGAGCAACGGAAGCATCAGAAGAGAAGGTGGATCTCTCTGTGAAATGCTGGCCAAGTCTGTTTCCGTTGGGTTTAATGTGCAACTCCAGGACAAAAATGCAATCGTTTGAGAACTAGAAAAGTTATTTTTTTTCTCTCCCAAATTATATTAACTTATCCTATGGATGGTAGTAAATTGGGAACCCTTATATATTTTTTTCCTTCCACAAATTAAGCAAAATAAGGGTGGGGGAACCAGCTCCATAAATTTGATGAATATGGTGTCATTTCAGGACAGACGCCGAGGTCCTATTACAGCATTTCTCTTTTCTTATGAACTCATTTAACACAAGAAAATTAATGGCATTTAAAAAGAAGAACTAGAGAAGTTCAAGGATGATGGTGATTTTATACTTGATTTTTCATGGAGTAGACCAGGGATGTCCAACCTATGGACCATGGGCCAGACCCGGCCCACAGCACCATTTCATGTCGCCCACCACCACCCTCTTTGCTCCATTTCATTCTGGCTCTGCTTAATGGACCTTTGCCTGCATATGCCTTCTTGTGTTGTGTTGTATGCTGTTGAATTGCACAAAAATGCAGTAACTGAGTGAAGTCTATGGTGTAATATTTGGAACCTCCTCTAACGAACTGATCTCACAGACCAGCATGAAAAACATTCATTCCAAAAAGACCATCCTTCATAGGCAATAAACATGGGAGAAGAGGCGCCCCATTTCTGTGGTGCGCACCTGAAGATACCTCTTCTGAGATAGCACCTACTATTTGCAGTTCTTGTACCTTTTTTTGCATTAAAAAGGATTAAACAAATGGAAATTCTGCTACCTGCTTCACATGGGCACAATCTTTTTAGTCTACTCCATATAAATAAATTATTTTAAACCAAGCTGGGTCCCTCCAGGTGTTCTGAAATCAGTAGAAGTGTTCTGTTGCATTCAACCTCTGGTGTTATCTAGTTGAGCATTATGGTCCCACAGTAGCCAACTTTATGGGTAGACCACAAGCAGAATATTAGTTTAGTATCTTCCTTCCACTTGTGTTCCACCATTAGTGACAGACAAAGTGCCTCTGAAAACAAGAGTAAATATGAACCTACTATGACATGGTCATTTAGCCATTGATGGCCATGAATGGTTGACTCTCCTTCCAAGGATAACCAAGTTGGTTGTAAATTTGACAACCAACTTGGCTGGCTTTGGAAAGATATTGGTCCATCCCCAACTGGTGGGGGATTACAACTTCAAGCACCAACTCTCATTATTGTTGAACAGTAGCCCTACTATCTTGGGGATCATGGAAGTTATGACCCATCAAAGCATCTGAAGGGATCCAGACTTTGAAAGTATGATTCAACCAACCAATCAAATAAAGTTGCTGATACTCCTGGGTAGGCTGATATGCCTAGGACTACCTTTTGGGCAAGGGCAACCTTTACTAGCATTGAAAAGGAACCAAATGTGATGGGATTCCATCAAGACCTTTAGTGGAGGATAAGCAGAGTAGGGTAGACCCACCCTCACACGCCCCCTGGACAGCTGATCAGGCTGGTCCTGTGGTTCCTCCTGCCGGAAGCTGAAGTAAGATGCACCCACACACATGCAAACACCACTGTAAAATGCATCGGTGGCTGTTGTAAACACATTTACAACAGCCATGGATGCATTTACAGCAGTGTTTGCGCATGCCTGGACATACTTCCTCATGTGTGGGGTGTGTCCACTTCCAGTAGCAGTGAGGGTGCTGTGGGTTGGATCTGGCCCACAGGCTGTAGCTTGGCCACCCCAGAGCTACATGATAGCAACAGAAGAGGACAGATAACCTGCTAGACAAGGGAAAGAAGGGAAGACATGACAGTTGGGGATGGAATTGTAGAATTAAGAGAAGTTAATGTTTCGTGTTGGCAAATGGATTTAAATACCTCCGTGTACCTCAGAACTACTTATGCCCCCATTTAGTTTGCGTCTAAGATTACGACTAATCTAAAGCCGTCCCCTCCTTTCTCATGCACTTTCTCGGGACTCTCGTTCTTTTTCTTTTTAATTAAATATAATAATTATTGTTGTGACAGGACCGGTTTTTCTTCTTCACGCAAAGTCTTCTAGTTCACCAGTCAGTCCTCCCTGCTCCCCCCTCCCCGTCAGGTTTCGTACAGTACCAGAGATCTGAACAAATGGGCAAAGACAGTGATGTCCATGGAGGGTCAAGAGGGGGGAGGGGTAACCCATCCCTCACCCCCCAAAGAAACAGAAAATATACCAAAATGGAAAATGGTCTCTCGCGAATCTCAGTTCCGTTAAAATAGCTTGCGAAGTTTCAAGGGCTGCTGCTCCACAACCGAAGGTGAAACATACAGTCAGAGAGAAGGGAGGCCCCCAGGTATTCCCATGCATTTCATCATGTTGGCCAACCTCAACATTGCTGCCGTCGGACGCTCCACTGCCCAGCAGCTGTGGCTAATTCTCTTTTTTCATGACGGTGGTGGCCAATGAGAAACAGGTCGGAAGATCATCAGAGAAAGCTGTTCCTTCCAATCTTCATTTGGTTCCTTGGGCCAAGAGGTACCAAACTATGTCTTTGAGAGCAACTGGGGTCAACGTTGCAGTTTCAACGGCTTCTTTCTATTTTCTTTTCTTTTTTTCTGAAACGAAGTCTCCCTGACTTGGACACACACACCCCTGTCATCACAGTGCCTGAAAATCAGTGCAAAAGAAGAGTGGAAGAAGAAATGGCTGCAAGGGTCCCCACTGAAGAACACAATTCAAGGAGAGGGTTCCTACCCCATGACAAATGGCGTGGGCTTATCATGGAGGGGGGGAGGAATGAGGGCCGTCTCTCGCTTGATTTGCTTCGCTTCGCATTTCATGATGCAAAATAGGAACTCTGCATAGAGTATAGCCTGTCAATAGGGTTTCCTACCCTAGCCTGCATGGAGCTTACTTCCGAGGAGGCCAGGAAACAGTCGCTCAAGCTAGTTAACGAGGTATCACTGTCGATGTCGTGGAAAATTGAGTCGTTCCCTGCAAGTAAACAAAACAGAAGTGCATTATTCGATTGGATGAGGACAGGACTGGAAAAAGAGCGTCAAGGATTTTCCAGTGGGCTTCTATAGCAAAAGTGGCTTCTGGATATAGGGAGCAGAACCATACAAAGCGGGATTTTCGTGGCCTGTCCTGTTTCGATCCGGGAGATTGGGGACTCTCATGTCTGAATTTGGCTGACACCAAAAGGTGGACCTTTGAGAGAGAAGCCTTTTCTCCAAGTAAATAAAACAGAACAGCAAAAAAGAGACAAAAAACATTGTGACACCGTAAAGTCTAACACCTGTATTTAACTGTGAGATGTCACGGACCAAGTCCACTTCATCATTTGGTCCATGAAAGCTCACAGTTAAATGAAGGAATCAGTCTTATTTTATTTATTTATGTATGTATTCAATTTGTGTTTTAGGCAGGAGTTGTCAACCTTTTTAACTTGGGGGCCGGGTCACGCTCCCTCAGAAAGCTTTGGGGGCCGGACGGCCATTTTGCCCTTCCTCCACCACATGGCACTTCCTAGCGTGTTAGAGGTAGCGGGGCCCCACATGAAATGGTGAGTCATGGGCTGTATCTGGCCCACAGGCCATAGGCTGAGAATCCCTGCTTTGAGGTGCCACAATGTGGTTTTATTTTGGTCTTTCCCCCCTGTTTTGTTTTATTTACTCTCAGATATGCTTGCACAGACTAACACGGTGAACACTTCAAGCCTTTTCTCAGGTTCACCACCCCTAACACGTGCTAGTTGGATGATTCTTGTAGCTTTGTAGTCTTCCCCACCACTTGGGGGGGGGGGAATTCCTATTTTCTTTTCTCACCGAGATTCCTCTGTGCTGAGAGATTTGCCTTCCCCCTGAGGAATCTCAATGGGGTTTCTTAGAGATTTCACAGAATTTTTTTATTCCAGAACAAAAACCAAGGTTCTCATTATGCAGAATTTTTGGGCAAAATGGCTTCTCTTCTGTGCAAAATTGCCTGGGGGGGGGGGGAGAAGCATGGATCTGAAGATTTGTCAGGGTTTTGTTTTTAAGCAAAACAAATTAAGGTGTGTTTGTGTGGTGGTGGTGGTAGAAGAGAAAATGATACCAGAAGTTTGGGGAAAACTCACCGGTGCAGACGAAAATGTTAGCATGGCAAGACTCGTGGAAACTGCTGAGAACAAGAACTTTCTGAGCACTCTCGGTATCCCTATGCACACACACACCCCAGGATAAAAAATGTGTTTTATTGGATTTCCCTATTTAAAAAAAGTCATTTCATTAAAGGGAAGGAGATAAGGGGACAACCAGTTCCAAATGTTTCTTTCTTGAGGCCTCTAATAGCTCTGCCTGTTGAGATAATATCGTGGGACGGGGAAGAGAGTCTTGGATGTTGGCCAGTGAAATCCTGGATGACAACTTGGGCTTGGGTTGGCTTGAAAGGAAAGGAAAAAGAGAGAAAACGAAAGAAAGAGGAACTGAAAGAGCGTTCCTTCCCAAACTGTTGTGAATCTGTGGGAAGACACTCAGAGGAAATGCAGAAACCGGTTCCGTCACTGGCAACGCGGGACAGTTGCTGGAGAACCAACCCTTCTGGGTTGTGGTGGTTGAGACATTGGGCTCGACACCGGAAAAGGTCGGCAGGCCAGCAGTTCAAGACTCGACGGAGCAAGTGCCCAGCTCCTGCCAACCTAGCAGTTTAAAAGCAAGAAGTTGCAAGTGGATAAATAGGTCCTGTTGCGGTGGGGAAGGTAACTACGTTCTGTGTGCTCCAGCATCTAGTCATGCCTGCCACATAACCACGGAAACGTTTGCAGATGCAGAGAGCGCTGGATCTTTGGCTGTAAACAGAGATGTACCCCTAGAGTCGGACATGAGGGGCTTTTGAGCAAGGGAGACCTTGACCCATCTGGAAGTGTCTTTCAGGAGTTCTGACCTCTTTTAGAAGATTATTGTGCATCACACAAAAATAAATATTTGTCTGCTGCTTGGTCTAATCCATGTGTCCCGTACTAAATCAAGTGTGCTGAATCCAAATCTGAAGTCCAATTCTGCCTAGCACATCGGGATCTTAAGTAAACATATCTCACCATCTTTGTTAGGTTCTTGCATTGATCACGCGGGCGTAGATTTGCCACAAAGGTAGCAAAAATTGTCCGGTTTATTAACACAGCTGCCCCTACTCATCTTTAGCTCAAAACAGACTCACTATGGCCTAGGTGTACTATCCAATAAAATGGTTTCAAACTAGAGACAAGCCCTTGGTCCTCACCTTAGATACCTATTTCTGCTGGAACATGCATGTCACCAGGAGACGTGATTCAGCTGAGGTGGCAGCAGGCCTAGTGGTAGCTGCAACTGTTACAATGTTCCCATGTAAAAATGCATTACCCAATACAGCGATATCACGCCTATAACTTAAAGTCCGTACGTGATAGGCAAATTCCGAGTTCAGATTTGGAATCAGAACACTCAATATCGTGTAAATCAAGTGTGTTATTCCCAGTAGCAAAATCGTTGTTGTGCAATGATAGGCATTGTTGAAACATGGTCATAGAATGTGCTTTGAAGAGCCCTGAAAATGCTCACTATAGTAGTTATGTATGCGTGTGGTTCCACAACACTCTATGATGCCAAGGCGCCAATGAAGTGAGAAGACTGGACGTTTGCTCTGACCTAACAAGGCGTAGACTATGATCTTGGCTAAGCTTGAGGCCCGCAGGGGTAATACAGACCAGAAATACTTGCTCGGCAGCTTAAATGGACACATAGCTGTTATAGTCACAAATCCTTCATCAGCTAATTGGGCATCTCATTGTCATGCTCAAACCCATGGTTGTTGTGAAGAGATAAGAGGTCTTGTCAATTTCCATGCTAAGTAGGAGATAAACTCACCTGTTACCAAACTACATCTAATGCCACTTTTCTGCTGATGTCGCAGTGGAGAGACAGGGTGCATGTATTAATCTGTGTTATGTCTGTACAATCCTTTTTCTTTCACTCTTCTTAGCACTAAACATTTTCCCCACCCAACGCATGCTGCAAATCAGAGCTTAGTAAAAGCAGGAGGAATTCCATTTCTGGCTTAACAATTACAGTCAAACCTCTACATATGAATTTAATTCATTCGTCGAGGTCAGTTGTATCACACACAAAAATTCTTATCTTGAATTTCCCATAGGAATGCATTGAATGGAATTTCCCATAGGGATGCATTTAATTTCATAGCTCAACAAAATCCTATTAAAAATTCGTATATCGAACCTGATTTCCCCCCTGAGATTTCCAGATGTATCTCGAGCTTTTCTTAAGTTGAGCCGTTCTTATCTCAAAGTTTGGTTGTATTATTATTTTGCAAATAAAAGTTTTAACTTAATGGCTGGTATAAGGTAGTTTGGGATTCAGCTATAAATGATTAAATTAGCATGCGAGATCAAAGTAATATGTGGCATCCTGAAGGTGATGGAGACCAAAATGTTAACATATTTATCTTCTTTTTGCTTGTAAGTGTAATTTTTCTTTTTATGTGTTGTGTTGTTTGTGTGTTAAAAATTTGCGTTATGAAAAATCAAAATCCAGCTCAAAACCTTCATGCTTTGGTACCATCTGGACACAAGGGTACTGTACGATTCTGATGGCAACTACACCACTCTCAAAACAGTATGTGGGTCAGAATCCAGGCTGGATTTTCTGGTGCTGTGGGCCAGATCTGGCCCATGGGCCATAGTTTGACCACCCATGGTTTAGTGTAACAACAGGATGTTTTTGTTTTACAGACCATAGATTAATTTAAAGACAACACAGAAAAGGTAGATGTGTCAGGGAGGAGAAGATATACTAGAAAAGATAACAATGCTGGGAAAAAGTGGGAGTCGGCAGGAAAAGAGGAAGCCCAAATGTGACATGGACTGACTCAATAAAGGAAGTCACGGGCTCAAGTTTTCAAGACCAGCCCAGGGCTGTTAATGAGAAGACTTTTGAAAGTCATAGCTTTATATGGTCATTAATAGGTTGGAACTGACCTGTCGGCATAAAATAATCACAGGCTGTAGACCAGTGATGGTGAACCTTGGCACTCCAGGTTGGCACTGTGGAGACCAACCTTGAAATACATGTTGGCCTTCAACATTGGCCTTCAACAGTGAGAGAACTCATAGGCTTCTTTCTTCCCATGCCTTGAAGGTCCAACTTGAACCAGACCCTATAGCCATGATGGCTAACCTTGGAACTCCAAGTGTTCTTGAACTTCAATTCCCAGAAGCCCAAGTCAGCACTCCTGCTCATCAGGGCTTCTGGGAATTGAAGTTCAAGAACAGCTGGACAGCCAAGGTTGGCCATCACTGCAAATAGCCTATTCTATGCCCCGTTGGCCTGGGGAAAAAAATGCAGGGAACTCTTCAGCCTCTGGACTTGGCAGTCCTAGACAGAGGTCTGGGGTGGGGACATCCCAACATCAGCTGGTGCCCAAGGAGTCTTACCATAGGGATTCATGTGGTCACCTGGCATTTGTGGTGGGGTGAGGCCTTGCTGGAAAGGGTCAGTGGCGTAGCTGTTCTGGTCCATCGTGACAATTTGCTGCTGTGGTGGTGCGAGGGGCGTGTAGGACGTCATCATGCCTTCCATTCGGTTGGACATCACTTCTGCAGAGAAAGACAAGCCCATGTCATCAAATGTTTCACCACAGAAACCAAGCTTCATATCTTGGAGGTTGCCACTCAGGGAAGGGGTTATCTGATTTCTTGGACTACAAATCCCATCATTCTCCATTCTGGGCATTCTGCGTGGCAGATAAGACACTTCACAGGCACCTACATGTGACTCGTCAGCAATAGCAAGCAACAGCAATTATACTTATATACCACCTCCATAAGGGACTGCAGAGGTTCAAGTGGTTAAGATGTCGAACTTGATGACTGGAAGTTTGGTTCAAAAATAGCAGAAATTTGCCCCCACAATTGTGCCAGCAGAAACTGTTCCCAGGTGGGGTTTGATGCCTGGGAGATCTTTTCTGGGTAATTTCTAATGGGGTCGTTGGAGGGCGAGTTGCTCAGCCCCAGGTCTCTCCATTATGGGGTGCCACAGGGCTCGGTACTGTTACCTCTTCTATTTAACATCTACATGAAACCACTGGGTGAGATCATCTGTTCCTGTGGGGTGAAGTATCATCAATATGCTGATGATACTCAACTGTTTATCTCAGCCTGTGGGAACCCAAGTGATGCAGTGGAAGTCATATCCAGGTGCCTGGAGGCTGTGAGGGTCTGGATGGGGGACAATGGGCTACAACTGAATCCCAACAAGACTGAGTGGTTGTGGGTCGGGGGCCCTGTGTTATCCCGGAAGTTACCATCTTTGGTGATGGATGGGGCTTTTTTGCCCCAGACATACCTGGTGCATAATCTGGGGGTCCTCCTGGACTCACGACTACTGCTCAAAGAGCAGGTGGCAGTCATGGCCAGGAGGGCTTTTGTGCAACTTTGTGTCATCCGCCAATTGCTCCCTCTCCTGGACCGGGACTCCTTGCTTATGGTCACACATGCTCTGGTTACCTCCAGATTGGATTATTGTAATGCTCTTTACATGAGGCTGCCCTTGATGACCATCCGGCAGGCTGGCTGGTGGATCATGGGAGGGGAGAGAAGGACTTGGCCAGCTGGGCCCAGGGGAAGGATGTAATGAACACAGAACACTGACCACACTGCGATGACTCCTGCCAAAGATCATTTAATTGGAACAAGTTGTTTGGTTCCAGAGTTATAATTAAATAAAGGTGGCCCTAATTTTCAACCAACACTGGAGTCAGAGTCTTTCCTGAAAGTTGATTGGCAAAGAGCAATCAGTTGGTTGTTTAGCTGGGTTGTGACTCATTAGTAGCTTCTACCAGACTACAAAGTCCCAAGAGCCTACGAATTACTCTGGTTTCAAGTAGATTTTAGAACCTGGGTGAAATCCCATGTTGTAGAAGAACATAATAATAATTATAACTGTCTCCACTTCCCCCTTCACTCTAAGCCTGGAGTCTCTCGACCTCATGGGAGGCACCTTTGAAAGGAAGATTTCAAAACTCTCTTCCTAACCCAGTGGGATGAGAAGATGCTAATTGATTCCTTGAAATCCACTCCCACGGATCTGAGCGTCTGGCTCCATGTGCAAGCGACGCCTGTCTGAGGAGTTCTGTCTCATCCATATGCAATGGTTTGGGTTGCATCCTTGCTTCAACCAGAGGTGTCACAAGCCTTTTCCCAGGGTGGAGGCCCATCTTTGTCCACTCCCAGCCATGAGAACAGTGCCAGCCCTGACTGGCGCCTGTCGGGTGCCAGGGTGACCAGAGGAGACAGGGAACATGAAAAACTTTTCCAATGAAAATGGAGCCACAATGATAAGAGCTGGTTGGGATGCTTCCGTCTTTCGATCCCTTGCTTGGGAACTTTGCTCTTATGCCTACTCATTCTGCAACCATGTTCCTCCCCTTCCTCTGTTCTCCATGACAAGAGCATCCTTCCCCAATGAGACGCTCCCCAGATGTGGCAAACTCCAACACCCATCATCCCCAACCATTGGCAGCGCAAGGGGAGGCTGATGGGAGTTGTAGCTTCCAACACCTGTGAGGAAGGAATCAAAGAAAACATGGTGGGCCACCCAACTAGGGAAAGATAGAATGGCATAGTCCAGTGATGGCAAACTTTGCCACTCCAGATGTTCTTGAGCTTCAATTCCCAGAGGCCCTGATCAGCAGGAATGACGACTTGGGCTTCTGGGAATTGAAGTCCAAGAACACCTGGAGTGCCAAGGTTGACCACCACTGGCCTAGCTTAAGGACCTATGTCAGTGATGGCCAACCTTAGCACTCCAGGTGTTCTTGGACTTCAATTACCAGAAGCCCAAGTAAGCACTCCTGCTGAACAGGGTTTCTGGGAATTGAAGTCCAAGAACATCTGGAGTGCCAAGGTCAGCCATCACTGATATAGTCCTCCAGAGAAGAGTAGAGAAGAGATCTCCCTGTGCTTTATCTTAAGAGGAGGGGCTGCGGTGGCTGCATCTAACTGCTAAATGCCAACGTCAGTCTTATGTTTCCATTCACATCCCAACTGTGCTTTCACCTTGACCGAGCCGTTGTGAATTCTGCTGTTCCTGCTGCTGTTGATGCCGCCGAGCCAATTTCTTCATCTGGGAAGGAAAAGAAATGAGAAATATCAGTGGGTGCACTGGGGCTGCCACGGTATGTAATCCCTAAATTAGACCTAATGGCCTAGAGTCTGACCAGGTTATTCTGCTATGGTAATAGAGTAGACAATACTGCCGATTGTCAGGTGGCAGTTCAACCATGAGGACTAGTGGCCTTGGTGAAGTCCACAGGGAAGAGTGATGGTCCCCAAGCAGATTAAATCCCACTTGAATCTCTCTTGATGGAGGGCAGCACCTTCATCTATCCTGGCCTGGGGCTGATGAGGACTTTGCGTGCCAAAAGGACTCAGGACCAGAAAGTGACTCACGGAACTGGATCAGTGGTATGGGGGTCATGCTGCAATGTGTAAGCCAAATGGAAGACCACTGCATTATATTTTCAGGACACACCAATATTTGGATTCAGATACGGAAGAAGAAGAAGAAGAAGAAGAAGAAGAAGAAGAAGAAGAAGAAGAAGAAGAAGAAGAAGAAGAAGAAGAAGAAGAAGAAGAAGAAGAAGAAGAAGAAGACCACCTCATGGATGCCACGTCTTCCTTTCTGGAGGGACTTTCTGGGAGACAGATTATGTTTTGAAGGATATGGATGCCTACTTATTCAGAATGATAAAAAAACACACACACCAAAACTCTAAAATCTGTACTTCCTTTATAATGTCAACTGGAAAAGCAACACATATGCAAGCTGTCTAACTCTACAGAAGTCTTCATCGGAGTCGTTGGTTAAAAATGGAGGGAGGTCAAAGTCCAAATTTCAAAGCCAGGAGTTTCCAGAAATGGAGAACTGTGATCAAACACAGTTCTCATTTGGAAAGCGGGGCTTGATAAATCAGAAGACAAGCGCATTCAGACAAGAGTAGAAGCAAATTGATGGGAAATTTAAATAAGATAAATAAAGTATCTCATTTAAAGAAAAAGAGAAAGTTGAAATTTTTTTGCAAGCCAACTAAAACTCTAATTTCTACATTTCTTTATTCTGTGACCTATGTTATTTTATTTTATTCCTGTCCCACATTCCATCTAGTTTAAAACATTAGATTTTTTTAATGCAATTAACTATACAATAATGCTAATGCATCACTAAATGACCTGAAGAAAGACAGAATTGTTAATTTTTTAAAAAACTGTTCACCAACACGAAGTGTCATCCCGTGGTGAGACAGAGATAAGGCCTCTCAAGATCTTAAAACCAAAGGAAATTTCTATAGAAAGTTTATCTTTTGGGGCTCTGAGCTTACCTTTGCTCTTTGATTCTGAAACCACACCTGGACAACACGAACACTGAGACCTGTTTCAGCTGCTAGAGTTTCTCTAACCTGTAGGAAAGGCATATGGTTGAAACAGGTAATGGAGTTGAGCTCTGTAGCGCTAAATACCTAAAAGGTGGTGTAGTGCTAAACACTGAATGGGTGGTATAGTGCTAAACACTGAATGGGTGGTATAGTGCTACACACTGAAATGATGGTGTAGTGCTAAACACTGAATGGGTGGTATAGTGCTAAACACTAAAAGGGTGGTGTAGTGCTAAACACTGAATGGGTGGTATAGTGCTAAATACTGAAAGGGTGGTGTAGCGCTAAACACTGCACTTCCCAATGTCATCACGGTCATCCCTGTGGTCAACAGCTTCAAAAAGAGGACCCCAAAATGAAACCTGTTCTATTGATCCATATCAAAGAATCAGGAGTAGGTGTTTTGCAAAGCTAATGACTCTTAGCTTACTTGCTCAAGATTAAGCTAGCCCTCAAACACTTCACATTATAGCAGGAATAGCTGGGAACATAAGATTGAGATATCCATCCTACCCTATAGGTACTATAAGGCTTCACTCCTCAAAACATACCTTCCTACAAGGCTTAGAAGAGACTTCGAAGGATGCTTTGAAGGCTCTCCTCTGCTGAGTCGTAAGAATCGTCCGCGGCCGCTTAGGTCTCCTTGGGTCTTTTGCATCATCACCACCTTTCCCTGGGTTGGCTTGTCCTTTGGTTGGCTTCGTGTCTCCTTCGTCGTCATCACTTTTGACTGTCAGCCAGATGGAAAAGCCAACATGGTCATGTCAAATCAGTGTTCCAAAGCACTGGAGAGCTGGTCCATTTCAGGAGGACCAAAAAATAGTGAAGAAGAACCCTGTGGTACCTCTAAGGCTGGCATGTTTAATTTAGCATGCTCTTCTGCCAACCATACAGAATATAACCTTTTTGAGGGTCAAGCCTAAGTCAATTCCCCAAAGCGCTGATCTGCCAATGTACTGACTTCGCCTTCTGGGAATTAAAAGTCCCCTTGTGGGGCATGGGCCCCACGTTGGGAACCACTATGCTAATCACTCCTCAGTTTGGGCTGGAGATGAGGAAGCTTGTAGACTTTGAAAGCTCCTCACCCAAGTCCTGGTCAAATAGTAACTATCTCACTGGTATTGTTTTGTAATATTCTCAGGCTTCCCTGATGCTTTAGGAGGTCCCCTCTTGCAGCACTCTGGAGGATTTACCTGAATCGGAGTCGTCAGGGCTGACGGAGCTGAGCAAATCTTTCTCCTTCTCGTAGTCACTTTTGCAAAGCAACTGCCCTTCCTTCAGAACAAACTCATCACCTTTCCTCAGCTGGCGCTCACAGACACAACAACAGAAGCAACTCAAGTGATAAACGCACTCCAGCGCCCGCATCACAAATTCCGTCGGCGCAATCTTCTCCATGCATCCACTGCATTTGGCAGCGAACAATCTACATAAAACAGGGAAAAGAAGCAAATAAATAAATAAAAATAAAATAAAAGCATTAGACTTCAATATAAAGTGTCCTTGGAAAATCCCATTTGTGGTTTTACAATCAATTTCCTCCTGGCCCATGTTTGGATATGTGCTCATACATTCTGTACAATCTCAGCATCTGTCTGCAATTATTTTTAAAAAAATATTCTCAATTTTACGATTATATTGGTGCACAATTTCTGCTAATACAGATATTTTAATTCATTTTTTCCCTTGAGGATTGTTGAGGTTCTTTTAAGGACCAAATTATACTATCTTGTCACTGGAAGGAAGAGAGAGAGAGAGAGAAAATGGATACTTTTGTGTGTGCATTTTTCTGAATTCTTTTGACAAAATCTGTTCCAAAATGCAACTGGATATCAAACTCAGTGACATATTTAGCATGTACATACAGTGGCACCTTGGGTTACAAAATTAATGCATTCCTCAGGACGTTTTGTATAATGAAAATAATAATCATAAATTGGTTTCTCATAGGAATGCATTGAAAACAAAAATCCATAAACCGAAACATGGTTTCCCAAAGGAATGCATTGAAAACCAATTAAACCATTCTGGGGAAAAAATGCACAAACCGAGGCATTATTTTCAATGGGTTTTCATTCATAAACTTGGCAGTTTAAATTTTGACCTCCATATGAAAGAAGAGCCAAGCTGACACTAACTTCTAGAATATTTCTTCCCTCCCGTCTTTTTATTTTAAGAACAATTGGAACCAGAGCATGCAACAAGAAACTGAACTTGACATATAACTTGACTTTGATAGCTCTTGATCAAAACCACGGCTCGTTAGGTGGGTTAGCATATAAATGCTGGGTAGTAAACCTGTTGAGGTCATGAAATAGATGCTTAGCAGATCACCCTCGAATGGGCGGTCCCCCCCCCCAAACTGAAGTCATAAATCTGAGCAGGGAGAGGCGAAAAGTCTGATCACATATGGGAAGGCTCATAGTTCTCAGCCCAAAACAATTACATGACTGGATTCGACTACATTGTTATGTATAACCAATTGAGAAAGAAAGAGATAAAACTGTAGGCCCGCTGCTCAGCCTACTAAATCTGTAAGCCAACGCTTAAGTCAGGGGTTCCCAACCTAAGGCCTATGGGCTGGATCCAACCCCCAGCACCATTTCATGTGGCCCCCACTCCTCCAAGGTCATTTGAGTTACAAAATGCTCACCCCTTGGAAGCTGTTGGGACAAAATGGCTACCCCCCTTTGTGCAGGCAGGGAAAAAAGGCCATCTGGCCCTCAAAGCTGACTGAGAGAGCGTGACCTGGCCCCCGGCTTGAAAAGGTTGGGGACCCCTGGCATGAGTAAACCCCATTGGTTCCATGGGGTCTGCTCAACATAAGGCTGTCAAACAGATTAAAGCCAAAATTATTTGACCCTTTCTAGAGCGGAGATGGTGGTTAAAAAATGAATGCTTCTCAACTTGGGCTATTTTGGTGGGCTTCATTTTTGCTCAATTCCTATTTCAAACTCTCTTGATGGAGAAAACTAGTAAATCAAGGAGAACTCAAAGTCTTTCCAGTCACCCATCACTTTCCCTCAAGCTGAGGCTTTGGGAAGAATTTAGGTGGATACATGGGCGATTCTAAAGTCGGTCAGCCATTCAGCTGCACATTGTCTTTTACAATTTTTTTTTTGATTTGCAGAGCGAGAAAGAGGAAGGAGAGGAACACAAATTTTCATTCTTATTATTAGGCATTGATGATGACCTTCTCTCAGTTTCATATAACCAGACATTGAAAAACATGTAATAATATTGGGATGGAAGCATGGCCAGGTTACCCTGCTATGGTAATAGAGTAGACCAGTGATGGCTAACCTTGGCACTCCAGATGTTCCTGGACTTCAATTCCCAGAAGCCCAAGTCAGCACTCCTGCTGACCATAGCTTCTGGGAACTGAAGTTCAATAACACCTGGAGTGCCAAGGTTAGCCATCACTGGAGTAGATCCTACTGCCAACTACTCAACGCTGAGTGTATGGTGGCAGTTAATGAACCTGACAACCTTGAGGACTAACTTGAAGTCCACAGGGAAGGGTGATGGTTACTAAGTGGATTAAATCCCACTTGAATCCATCTGGATTGAGGGCAGCAGCTTCATGAAGATCTCCAATATTCAGATATGGCAGAATGATGATGATGATGATGATGATGGGATGAAGGTGGGGAAAACAACAGCAGCCCACCTGTGAAAATCCTAGACATGTCAGCATGACAGATGCTTGTTTCTTTGGCTCATATGGTCGAAATCCTATGACTCTAAAATAATTCTACTGCTCTAAATTTCATTGGCAAATTGTCACTGGTTAAAAAGCCAACATAGGCACGTGCTGTTCTCTACCTGGTTGTGCCACTTAAGTACACAACAGCAAGCATGTTCTCTACGTTTTTATCTGAGTGGCCACGATTGTCAGGATTTTGGTCCATATCTGCGTGTACTTGTATACATGCTTTAGATATTCCCTGGAAAGCTCCAGACATCTGTCTCATTGTTAAATGAGCCCCAGTTAAGGACTTGAACTATCAGGGTTTTAGATGCACGGCTGAGATGAGGGCCAACCGAAGTCAGGTGGCTCATATCCATTGTGCTATCAGCCTGCAAAAATAGCCGCCGAAGACAGCCCCCCAATGAATTGAACCAGCCTTTCCTTTACAACTCCCGTCCTGTTTAGAGTGTCTCTTGAACCGTACTTAATGTGAACAGCAAACTCCACACCGGAGCGGCAGGCCGTTATCTCTCCTCACGCAGTGAACAAGTTATAAGAAAACCATTACAATCTATTTGCCCCACAAACAAGAGGAAATTAAAGAATCCGGGCGAGTGGATTGGAAAGGTAAAGGTTTGGTTTGTCAGGACTTTATTAGAAGAGCAAACAATGATGGGCGGGGGATTGGGAAGGCAGTGGGTTGAGGTGGGCAGTTTGAAAGCGAGATAAGGCAAGCCAGGAGGTAATAAATCAGCTGCCCCGTAGAGAACAACAGATGGTTTGTGCATGGGCATAGGAAGGACTCTAAGGGCTTATTTCCACCATAGGTACCCTCTGGATACAGGTCGCTCTCACAGTTGTGCGCCCAAGGAACATCTCAAAGCATTATCACCACTAAGAGACGGATGAGGAGGAGAAAGATGAAGAGAAGAAGGAGAAGGAGGAGAAGGAAACTTTTGGAGGAAACTTTTTTATTGATAAAATTCTTACTACAGTACCATCTGTCGAGGTGAACTATATAAACTTGTTATCACTTTCAAAAACTTGAAAAAATATAGTTACATAGCTCAGTAAACATAGTTACGTATATAGTGATTGTGGAGGGAAATATACAGTATTTACATTACCAAAAGAAGACTAATATTTACAATTATATTCTCATTTACATGAAACTTAACTTTTAATATTCTAAGTTATTCCCAAATTTCTTTCTGTCAACCACTGCCACCATTTGTACCTGTCGAGTTCCTTCTGTCTCACCATCATTCTTTTACTCTGAGCCTTGCCATCACACTGCCCACCGCTTTTTTTTGGATCTGCCAGCTTTCCCGTCTTCCCTTCCTGTCCCCTTTGGAACATCAGAGCGCTTAAGGCAAACAGATTGATTAATTGAACCAAGGACCAGGGCATTTTCCCTTTTTCCAGCTTCCCTTTCTTTCTCGGTCCCTTCCACCCCTTTCCTGGCTCTGTCCCCGATAGAATCGTCTCTGCTCTCTGTTCCTTTTAATAAGGCCAGTCCAATTTACTTGCCAGAGCTTCCCAAATTTCTTGCGATGAAGGAGGAGGAGGAGGAGAAGAAGAAGAAGAAGAAGAGGGAGGAGACACCACCACTAGAGTGCCTACAGGAAGGGGAAAAAATTATAATGTTGAAAATCCTTGCTAAAGGGCTCCAGGTTCTTCTGGGGAAATAAACAGAGATGGAACGGATGCTCCCTTTGCTTGACGGTCTCCCCCTAATACACAGAGCAGTCCTCTCCATCACTGTCTCCTGGATTGAACCAATGGCAGCATCTTCCCCCCTATGCCTTGATGGCAAAATTTATGAGGAATCAAGGGACTGCCTTGAGAAGAGAATTAAAACGATCCTTCATTTACAAAACCCTCCAGAATTTCAGTGGCATGCTCCACCTCTGGGATTTTAAAATGTGCCCATTTCTCTCCCCCGCCTTCCCCTTCCTCGACACCCATTGTTCTGTACAAGCACAGCGATTGCGGGCTACCAATTATGCCTGCAATTTTCTCTCCTAATCTGCTCTGGAGCCAAGAAAACTATTGTACACAGAGGGAAAGAGATATTTTATAAAGCTAAGCAAAGCAAAGCAAGTTAAAGGCACCAGTTGAATCCAGTCTTTAAAAAAAAAAACACTCCAGTAGCAATTTAAAAAATTGAATGGATTAACAAACTGCAATTATTTTGTTGGTTTGAGGAGAAGCTGTCAGTTTGCACCAAACTTTAGGGAGGGGTGGTGGAGGACAAAATTAGTGGAATGCGGTGATGTTTCAGCCGGTTTCGTCTTTGCAGCTTCCAAAAATGTGCCACAAAGGCTGTTAGGAGCATCAAATGGATACGCATGAGTGTCCATCCCTGAATCACAACAGATAGTTCCTCTCAAACTACAAATCCCAAGATTCTAGAGGGTGAAAGCATGAAGATTAAAGCAATGCACCGTCTACTGAACATTGATTCAAAGTCTGGAGTCAAACCAGCTCTTTAGAACAGGGGTTCCCAACCTAAGGCCCGTGGGCTGAACCTGGCCCCAGCACCATTTCATGTCACCTCCCACCCCTCCAAGGGTATTTGAGAAACAAAATGGCCACCCCCTTTGAAACTGTTGGGACAAAATGGCCACCCCCATCGTGCAGGCAAAATGGCCGTCTGACCCTTGAAGCTGACTGAGAGAGCGTGACCCAGCCCCTGGCTTGAAAAGGTTGGGAAGCTCTTATTTAGAAGGCCACAACGCTCCTAGGTCCAAACAATGCCCAAGTAGCCTCTGTGTGATTCTACCTTAATTCTCGGTTTTGCTTTGTCTTGAAGGACAATGAGGTGGGACTTGGCTGGCAGGGAGAAAGGTCTTAAACTGGGAATTTATGCTTGCTTTTCCTTCTGGAATGGGTACATTAAGATGAAGGGTAGATGTGGTAGGTTAGACTTGGGTCCTACATAATACAAAATAACTTCATGCGCCGATTTGTGTGGAGACTGACAAGGAGAGTTCCTCGTGCCTGGAGCCCATCAAAAAAAGCCATTTAGTTACTGATTTGCACCGGAGAGAATCCTACGTCCTGCGGTGTTAATGTCTTTCCAGTGGGGGGTCGATTACCAAATTCCAAACGCGTCAACACAATCTTTTATTAATAACCCCGCAAAAGGCTTTCATGGCGGCGTTATTGCGGAAGATGCCCGAATGCTCCATGGTGCCATCCGTTATCGAGACTGCAGAAGGGGGGCAGGTTGGCGATAAAACAAAAGCCACCGACACATTATAAACAAAATGTTTCATGTGCTACCATCTCCTCGCCTTCCCTCTGTATATAAAAACAGTGGGGTGCAGGAAGCAAATGTTAGTAAAGATTTGCCATTTGGAGGGGTAAATGGCATTTTGCAAGAAAGTCCTCCCCCCCCCTTGATATGGTGCCAGCAGAGGAGCATTTTTCTGCCTCTCCCTTTCCCCCTCCGTACTATTGTAGATGCAATAGGCACAGAGCTGGGTGGGTTGAGGAGGATGGTGGAGGACAAAGGTGCCTGGCAGGTAATGGTCCATGGGGTCACAAAGAGTCGGAGTTGACTGTGCAACTGAACATAACGACGACAACGGTGGCGGCGGCGGCGGCGGCGGCGACAACAACGATGACAACAACAACAACAACAACGAGGCTCTAGTAATCAGCTTCCTTCAGTGGTGGGTTGTCAAATTCTTCACTACCCCACTGTGACATCATTACATCATGGGCATAGGCGACGTCATGACATCATGATGTCGTGGGCAGAGCAAAAAAAATTAAAAAAAATAAAAAATGGCTGCACATGCATCAAAACTCCGTTTGACGTATACAAAGTTCTATTTTTTGTGCACACGCGTCAAACCTCTATTTGACGCATGCAGACTAAAAAAATAGAACTGTGCATGCATCAAACGGAGGTTTGATGCATGCGCAGTTCCGGGCAGCCATTTTTATTTATTTATTTATTTATTTATTGCTCACATTTGGCATCCCGCCCCAATCGGATACCCATTTTGGCTGCCTGGAAATACATTTCTGGATGGGGCCCAGAGAGGCGACCAAACCGGTCACCTGGGGGTTTACCACCACCCGGGTGACCCCCTCCTGATGGGTGCTACCGGTTTGGGCGAACCGGTCCGAACTGGTAACATCCCATCACTGGCTTCCTGTCTGGATTTCACAAGGCTTTTATTCACATGAGGTGGGTATCCATTTCTCAAGGCCAGGGTGGGTTGCAAACTGGTCCAGTTCAAGGATGATGTTTTCTCCTGGATTCCACCTTGCATCTTGGTTGAAAATGACACTGCATTTCACCTACACATGTGGGACTCTCAGAAAGGAGAATCAGGGGATTTGTAGTCCAACCTTCCTCTAAATGTATGTCACTGCATGTGATGTACTCATGGCAACCCCACAGAGGGTCTTTTCCAAGGCTTTCGGTTGCTGCAACACAAAATCTGCTGGGTTGTGATGCTCATGGTCCACTGCACTTGCAATATACATGACTGGCTCACATCGCTCTCCCCCTGGTTCTCCTACATCAGTTCCAACACACATATCAACTTCTTCATTCTGAGCTAGTGAGAACTGGCCTCAGCTCCCTCAGCATAGCACACCGAGATGTGCCTCCTTCCTTGGAGGAAGCATCATCCTCCGAGAGTTCAACCAATGCCACCTGTAGCTCCCTGTCTCCCAACTTGTTGTAAAAGATAAATATAACAATTTGTCTGTAAACATATGTGTCTTTCTTGTAGGAAGTTGGTGGGACTTTGATAGTGTGATTGGTGGGACAATAGATGCAGACTGGTTGGTCTATTTCCATGGAAGCTTAATGCCACACTCAACAGTGAGATTGAATGGTTGGTGGCACATCCTTCCAATCTCAAAGGTGAGTCCCTCCAGTGTATTTGGACGTCAGTTCCAAGAAGCCCAAGGCAGGTGATCAGAGCTTCTGGGAATTGAAGTCCAAGAACATCTGGGGACCCAAGACTGAGAAATTCTGTGCTATACCACATGGAAGGGAATGCATGAATTTATATCCACAGCTGTTATTTGCTATTTACAATGGGACAGCTTTTTGGCTCCTTGTACCAGGTGGCTGTGAAGTAACTGAGCAAAATCATCATCCTCATCATCATTGGTACCATAGCTATTACAAGTAAAGGTAAAGGTAAAGGTAAAGGTAAAGGTAAAGGTTGCCCTTGCTTGAAAGTCAGTCGTATCCATCTCTAGGGTTCAGTGCTCATCTCTTTTTATAGCCAAAGAGCCAGCATTGTCTGGATCTGCAGACCTTTCAGTGGACATATGAACAGGCATGCCTCAACACGGAATGTTGTTTACCTTCCCACCAAAATGGTCCCTATTTATCTACTTGCAATTTCTTGGTTCCGAACTGCTAGGTTGGCAGGAGCTGGGGCAGAGACAGGAGCTCATTACACCATGCAGTACTCAGGAATTGAACTCCAACCTTCCAAGTGTCAAGGTCGGCGTCTTAACCCCTTGAGCCACCGCATTCCCCTCCCTTACAAGTAGCAAAAGGAAATCCCCTTGAAATATACTTCTCCTGATCTTGACATTTTCTAGCTCAATAACATTTGCCATTAGGTTGGCATTCCATTGTTTCATCGTTCTTATCAATCATTATCATCATCATTTTAAAATCCTATGTATATACATTTAGAATGAGAGGACAAAACCCATTTGCCAAGCCAAGAGTGGTAACTTGTAGAAACAAGTGGCTGAAGGTGAAAAATCATCAAGTCTCATGAATAATAGTTTAATAAGGCATCCATAAGACTTATTCCCTCTTAAAAAACAACAAGGGAACGGTCCCTCATATACACAGGGACTTTTGGAGGATATAATGCAGGGATGCCCAAACTTTTTGGGCCGTGGGCTGATCATGTGGTTCAGGAAGCTGGTCACTAAGGGCCGGGGGCCGGGTGTGGCCCCCAATGCCAATTTATCCAGCCTGTGAAGCCCTCGTCGCTCCTGGAAGCGGAAGTCAAACATGCCCACAGAGGCGCGTTTTACTTCCACTTCCAGGAGCGACGAAGGCTTTGTGGGCCAGATGAATTGATGTCAGGGCCGCATATGGCTCCCGGGCCTTAGTTTGGGCACCACTGATATAATGTGTCAAACTTAATACCTGCAATTATCAAGACTGAAGGGCTAGAAACAGCCTCCGCTCCAGCATCTGTGTTTGCTCTAGAGATTTAGCAAATTAAACGCCCCCACACCTGTATTTACAGATTTACTGATAAGCTGAGAACCATAAAGCCTGGTCCACCTTTTGCCAAAGACATCAACATTGGTTTGATGTTACTGACTCTTCCTCCCCCATCAACTCGCTGGTTGACAGCAAACCAAGCAACAGACATGGCTCCCCATCGCACTTAACTAGTGGTGGGTTGTTAAAATCTTCACTACCCCACCATGATGTCATCAATGTCATGGGCGTAGCCGATGTCATGACATCATGACATCGTGGGCGGAGCAAATTTTTTTTAAAAGTCTGTGTATGCATTAAACCTCCGTTTGATGCATGTGCAGTTCTTTTTTTAGTGTGCATGCGTCAAACCGCTATTTGACACATGCACACTAAAAAAAGGAACTGTGCATGCGTCAAACGGAGGTTTGATGCATGCGTGGTTCCAGACAGCCATTTTGGCTGCCCAGATAACATTTTTGGAGGGTGCTGGAGAGGCGACCAAACTGGTCGCCCAGGGATGTACCACCACCCAGGTGACCCTTCCTGATGGGGCGCTACCGGTTCGGGTGAACCAGTCCGAACAGGTAACATCCCATCACTGCACTTAACCCTTCCAACAACAACCCTGCAAGTTGCCCTAAGAATTTTCTGGCTCAATGGAGATTCGAACATGGACTTTCAATTCCTGTTCCTGCCCTCTGTAACCATACAGACTAAGAGTGTTTTCTATCCAATTGTTAGTTCTAGCTAGGTTCTTTCACATCAACATTGACCTAACCAATTTCCCATTGTTTCCATACTCTCTTTGGGAATTTTGGCCCATTGTATCCTTTATTAAAATGTCTTGGCTTGGCTAGGTGTTCGCAGTTTTCCATTTGGCTTTTTTTACGATTTTCTTTTCTTTCCAACTGAAATGTGAAGAAATTTTTGGATTATGGAAAGTTCTGGTCAATAAACAAATGAAATGGATATTTTTTTTTGGTGTGTGTGTAAATCCATCCTAGCCAGCTTCCAGCCGGCTTCCAGGTTATTTTTTTCCCCCCTGAAGCTTTTCTAAACTTTTCTTTTAGAAAAGGGAAGCCAGAACTCCACATATCCGGAACCCACGCCGCTGGCTAGAAGCCGGACATCCCCCAGTATCTTTGAACTGATAGGGGACCCTATTAAAGTGTGACAAACATCTTAAGCTCTTCGTTGCATTTTGCCAATGGATGCCTCGCATCATTGGCCACAAGGACTGAAATCCGGAGAAGGAGGAAGGCCATCAAATGATTTCTCTTGGAGGACCATGCGGCGCATTCCAGGTTCGCTAAGCCCAACTGCTGACTCACCTTCTTTGACTCGACAAAAGCCCCCTTGCCTCAAATCCTTATCATTAAAGGCTTAAGCTGTGTTTTATTTTGGAGACCAAAAAGAATACTATTTATGGGGCATCCGATGCAAACCATCTGTAAACAGTTGCTTTAAAGACAGGGCCAGAGCAAAGCTTCGGGTTGCCTGGAGACACATAAGCCCTGGGCTCTGTCATGAAAGGAAGAATGTAAGGTGTATGTAGGGTCAGGATGAAGTGTGACCCAGCCCCCAGCTTAAAAAGGTTGAGAAGTCCTGTTCCAAATTCTGTGTGTCCCTTGTCCCTATTCAAAGTTGCCAGTGCAGTCTATGGCCCAAAGTGGCTTTCATGAGATTTCAGGCTGGCCTCTTCTACACCCATCCCAAAAAATGCTGTGAGCCTCATCAATCCAGTTTAGATCATTTATTCCCGGTTAAAAGATTTCTTTTGCCTATACGTTCATAAACCTCTTTGCCCAAACCGCCCGCACTTCATTTGCGATTGTCACATTGATGTCTTTATAAACTTATCCACGTGATCTATGGGGGAAAGCAGAATAGACAGCTTCCAATTTATGGGCCCATATAAAAGGTGTCTTATATTTAACAACTGCATTTAGCTGTGTTAACTGCGGAGTCACAGTAATAAAGACTCGGCACGTTTTGACGCTAAATTAAAAAATGAGGGAGGGAAAGGATGGTGGGGAGAAAGAAGGAAGGGGGAGAAAAACCCTCCTTCCGCTACTCAATAATACATAGATACTAGGAATTTTTTTTATTACTCTTTAATATCATGATTTCCATTTAGTTTATAAATAATTGTAGCTAGCTAATGAAACGAAATCAAAACGGCCTCCAACCAATTCCCCCAGGGCAAACTAAACTCCCCCTTTTAAAGCTTCTTAATCGTAGCCCAGTTCCTGCAAAATTAGCATAGTAATGGGCTTTAAATTGAGCCTCTTTGTTTTTTAATTAAGCTCCCAGCAGGTAAAAATAAAACAGATTATTGAAGAATACGCCAACTCTAATAGCCTGGAGCTCTTTTGACAATTAAAAAGATCCCCCCACGTTAACCCTTTGGTGAAGGGAAAACTCCCCCATTATTAGCTCAACTCCGTCAGTACTGCCCCTACGGCGGTCAACAGCCAATGGCGTCTACCTGGTCAGCAACCTACAGACAATTCCAGATGTTCTGTCTGTTTGATCTTCCAAGATCTTCCTTTGATTTTTTCCACTGAAGGCCAAAGAGCTTTTAGCTACTCAACTCTGTCAACTGCAGACATTTTGGCAACACGTGAGATGCTGATTAGCAACTGGCAATTGGAAGGGTTTGCAGATTTGCCAGTAGACTGTTAGCGCACTGGCTAGGGCTGAGAATGCAAGGGAGAAAGAAAGAAGAGAGAAGAAAATCATAGAATCACCGAGTTGAGGACTCACTCAAGAAGGACTTGATGCTGGGAAAGATTGAAGGCAAAAGGAGAAGGGGGCAGCAGAGGATGAGATGGCGAGATGGCATTCTTGACGCAATGGGCGTAGAGCTGAGCATGCTGTGGAGGATGGTGGAGGATAGGGGTGCCTGGCGTGCGACGGTCCATGGGGTCGCAAAGGACCAGACTCGACTGTGCGACTGAGCAACAAAATCATATCCTTCTCAGTCTTCTTTTCTCAAGGCTAAACATGTCCAGTTCCTTCCATCTTTCCTCTTAGGGTTTGGTTTCCAGTCCTCTGATGCTCCTTGTTGCCCTTCTTTGTTTTTGTTGTTCAGTTGCACAGTTGATTCTGACCCTTTGTGACCCCATGGACCACCGTCCGCCAGGCACTCCTGTCCTCCACCATCTTCCTCAACTCACTCAGCTCTGTGCCCATTGTGTCTACAATACCATCTAGCCATCTCATTTTGGGCCGCCCCTTTCTTCTTTTGCCCTCCACCCTTCCCAGCATCAAGGCTTTCTCAAGTGAATCCTCTCTTTTCTTTTGATGTCCAAAATACTTTAGCTTCATCTTCACTATTTGACCTTCTAAGGAACAGTCAGGTTTGATTTCTTCTACGATTGACCTATTTGTTCTCCTTGTTTGCATCTTTCTTGAAGTGTGGGCCCCAGAATTGGGCACAGGACTCTAAAGTGCAAACAGCTAACTGGAGGTTGCTAAGCAGAAAGCATGTTGGGGAGTTTTCCTGCTCGTATTGAAACTTCTAAATGAATGGTTGCAGGCCAGGACACCTTCATCAATGCTTACTAACTCTTGGCATTCACCCTCTAGGCCAGTCAGCAAGGACTGTACACATTCACCAAAGGGTACCAAGGAACAGTTGTCAAAACAGAGAGGAGGTGGGGAGAGGTTGAAGATTGGAAAGGCTGGAAGAATTAAAATAGCATTCGTTGCCCTGACCACCCTTTCCTCACACACACACCCAGAAGTCCCAAGAAAAGTAAAACAGCAGGATCTAAAGAGAACACTAGATGGAAAATATGGAGCTGTTTTGATACAAACTCTCTACAGATTGTTGGGTTTTGGGAAACTGAAAGTTGGATCAAAACCAGTAAACTAGGACTGCAGTGCTTTCCAAACTGTGCTCTGGAGAATTTGGGAGGGTTTTTGCATAAATTACCAGGGCTTTCTCTGTGAAAAAAGTTCCGTACTAACAAACTGACATCTGTGGAAGGAAAGGAACCCTTGGAAGGACAGAAGGGAAGCAGTCCTGGAGGGGAACTTTTATTTTGAACACGGATGTTGTGGGTTGGAATATTTATCTGTCTAGCCAGCAAATCGAGAAGCATTAAGAGGATGTAAAAAATTTAGCAGGATTACACCTGAAGACACTATGGGGGAAGGGGGAGGAAATGGCCACTGTTCTGACCTGTTTTTACCTTCACCAGAAAAAAAGGATAGGTGATTTTTCTTCTTCTATGCATTTGCAACAAAAGGTGTGTTTGTGTGTGTGTGTGTGTGTGTGTGTGAGAGAGAGAGAGAGACTTGTATTTTCTCTTTAAAAAGCAAATTGTGCCTTAACAATTTGGATTTTTGTGCAATGCGATATTTCCTGTGCAATGCACAAGATTTTATTTATGTAATGTTGAAGTATTTGGCTACAAAATATTATTATTTATTTGCTGTTTTCATTTTTCAGCCACCGTTCTGCTGCTGAAGGGACTCAAAATAGCTCTTTGGCATAATTGCAAATTTCTGTGAGCATTTAGCAAATAACAAAAAAGTTGCCAAATGCAAAAAGAAAAAGATGGTTTCAATCCAAGGGGAGAATTTTTTAAAAAATGTTCTTCTTTCCTATCTGTCGAGAACAAAATAAGTGAAGATTGACATTCATGTTCTGATGCCATTTTAAGGGTTATTCCTGGACAGAAATACAACCCTATTTGAAGATAGAGTCGCTTTGCGAGTGGGGGTGGCATACAAATCGAATAATAAATAAATAAATAAATAAATAAAAGATGGAGTGCTTCACACCTCGGATCTCTGCTCAGGCCTTCCTCGGTTATCTTAAATGGTGTCAACGTAGCCTGGGCGTTTGCACGGTGTGGGCCCATCCAGTCTCTATGGAGACGCACGAGTCCTTTCCATATCTAACTGGGCGCATTGACTGCCGAGAGACACCATCCTTCAAAAAGGACAGTGCAGCTGTCTAAACAGCATCTGTGTACCTGAATCCGGAGAAGGCCTCCGTGTTTGCTCGGACCTAACAGAATACACAATGGTGATTCTTCCCGATTTCATCGCCATCTCTGGCTTTACGTGGCCCGGCAGGACTCTCCCCCCTCTTCTCCCCGGGAGCTACAGGAAAAGTATTGTTCCCTAGCAAACCTTGATGGTTATCCGACCAGCAAAAAGACAGATTCCACCTGGTAGTCGTTCCTCCTTCCTGTATCCACAGCAAACGGCCTTGCATACAAAACGGGAGAAAAATCTCCTGGTTTGAAATTTGTAGGGGACTCACAAATGGTTCCTTAAAACACCATCAACCGTCTACACAAACACGCCTACCAGACAAGATAAGGCAATCCATAATTTTCACTTTCTCTAAAAGCTTGCATCCCTCCATGCCAGAATTTCTGCAGCCTTTTGTGAATTTTTGTTGTGTGTTTTTTAAAATGTAGGCAAGGAAAATCCTATGCATCCTTGAATGATACTTTTTCATCAAATGCAACTCCAGCAATTTCTCCTAAGCTATGCCTTTCCACATGCTCTAGAAATCTACCATTTGATTCACAGTTGGGGACTGTGGTAAAAAATTAACAGTTCAAGCCCTGACCAAGGACCTAAGAACTGTTAAGAAAACATCTAAGTACTGTATACTGTATATGCAGTTCCTAGTAGAGGGTTTTTTTTTTGGAGAATTAGGATGCTCAAGTCTGATAGATTCAAAATTTCCAAATATCTAGGGCAAGGGTTCACAACCTGCAGCCCATGGGCCACATCTGGCCCATGCATCAAATAATCCGGCCCCTGCCCTTGTTCCAGCTGCCCCCACAGCTGCTGGTGGAATTGACCATGGACTCATTTACAACTGTGCAAATGGATTTACTACAGATGTAAATGAGTCCACGGCCATCATAAATGTGTTTACGTTAGCCATAAATGACTCCGTGGTCATCATAAATGTATTTATGATAGCTGTGGATGCATTTTACAGCACCAGTCCGGCCCACTCAGCTGTCTGAGGAGGCAGGGTCCAGCTGGTGGCTGAAAACCATTGATAACCCTTGATCTAGGGAGACCTTTAGGTATTGCTCCATTATGATGATGCCGCCGACGACAACAACAACGACGATGATGCAGAGCAAGGGAAAACAATGAAGAATAGAAGGAATGATGTAATCCAAGAAAAAGGTAATAACCAAACAAAACTATTCTACATTGCAACATTTTTTTTGCTGGTATCAAGCCTTCCAAACTACCCCAAAATACCCTTTCAGAAGCATTAGTATTGTAAAGCTAAAGGTCATCCTTGCTTGAAAGCTAGTCATATCTGACTTTAGGTTTCGGTGCTCATCTCTGTTTATAGCCAAAGAGCCAGCACTGTCTGCATCTGCAGAATTTCCATGGACATGTGGCAGGCGTGCCTAGATACCGGAGTGCTCAGAATGCTGTTTACCTTCCCACAGAAGTGGTCCCTATTTATCTACTTGCAATGTCTTGCTTCCAAACTGCAGGAGCTGGGACAGAGACGGGAGCTCACTCCATCATGCGACACTCGGGTTTTGAACTGCTGACCTTCCAGTCTTCAAGTTCAGCATCTTAACCACTAAGTCATCGGCGTCCCCTTCAGAATCACTAACGATACATAAATATAAGGAGAAGGTCCAGTTTCCTTCTCTTCTGTTTCCAGGATCCTATTAATATGAAAACAGAAGATCTTCCGGACGGAGTTAACCTCCTTATGGAGCGCCTGTTGGCTTTGCCTTCTCTCTGGGCATGAAATATCTAATTTGGCCATACCGATGATGGATGCCCTGGCATCTCTCGTACCATTATTCTCAGCAACGCTGCCTCACGTGTCAGAAGAGGTCTAAGAATCATCTTTCCGCAAGAGATGTCCTATTAATCTAGGCCCCTCGGCCGTGGCCGTGGCCCACTGCCGGTTCACCAGAATCAGCCCCCAGAGCGGATGAGATGGGGGGAAGGCTTCGTCTGAGAGAAGCCGCGAGCAACACAAGCATTGATTTACTTGTTCATGTTTTCTGTTCAGAGCTGTTCACGATGTAGTCACCGCATTAACCATCGAGAACCAGTTCTAAGCATTGTGTCTCTATGCAAGGAAGATGACCAGGACACTTGAAGTGGGCAGGTCAAGGTCAAGGTCGTCCTTGCTCGTGCCAGCAGGCCTAGTGGGAGCAGCAACTGTTATAAGGTTCCCATGTAAAAATACTTTTCCCAGTGATCAACCATTTGAGCAGCTGTAGTACGCCTTAAAATCTGTACGTGAAAGGCCAATTCTGAGTTCAGATTTGGAACCAGCACACGCGATAGGATGTGTTATTCCCAGTAGCAAAATCGTTGTTGGGCAGTGTAATTAATATCATACTGATAGACTAAGTAAGTAAGTAAGTAAGTAAGGAAGGAAGGAAGGAAGGAAGGAAGGAAAGAAGGAAGGAAGGAAGGAAGGAAAGAAGGAAGGAAGGAAAGAAAGAAGGAAGGAAGGAAGGAAGGAAGGAAGGAAGGAAGGAAGGAAGGAAGGAAGGAAGGAAGGAAGGAAGGAGAGAATAGAAGACAAGAGAGGGAAGAAGGAAATAAGGAAGGAGAGAAGACAAGAGAAGGAAGGGAGGAAGAATAGAAGACAAGATTAGGGAAGAAGGAAAAAGGAAGGCGAGAAGACAAGAGAAGGAAGGAAGGAAGGAGAGAATAGAAAAGATGGAAAGAAGGAAGAGAAAGTTAGGAAAGTGGAAGAAAAGAAGGAAGAGAAATTATTTGGAAAAATTGAAAGAAGGAAGGAGGGAAGGAAGAGAAATTAGTTGGAAAAGAGGCAGGATGGAAGGAGGTAAAGGTAAAAGTTAAAAGACACCCTTGCTCGAAAGCCCATCGTATCTCACTCTAGGGTTCAGTGCTCATCTCTGTTTATAGCCAAAGAGACAGTGCTACCTGTGTCTGCAGACGTTTCCATGGTGATGTGACAGGCATGAGTTAACACCGGAGTGCACGGAATGCTGTTTCCCTTCCCATCAAAAGTGGTCCCTATTTATCTACTTGCAATTTCTTGCTTTCGAACTGCTAGGTTGGCAGGAGCCGGGACAGAGACGGGAGCACACTTCATTGTGCTGTACTCAGGACCTTCCGGTTGTTGTTTTAGAGTCTTAACCACTTGGAAAATTAGTTGGGGGGAAAAAGAAAGGAAGGTTGTGACCATATGGGACTGAGCGATGTTTGACTATGTAGCTTGAGCATCCTGCTTATAGATGCATCTCCTGTTGAGATTGAAGCTGGGTGAATCCTCAAGTTTTCTTTGGCTCACTACCAGCATTAAAAATATGGTATCGTTAATTTAAAGCATATTGGCGAACATCTTCAATCGGGTTGACTGCAGTGAAATAACAGATTCTTTTTCTTCTTCCATTGTCTGCTCATCATAAAAATATTTTTTTTAATTTTTTGGGGGGGAGGGGAGGAGAAAGAGAGAGCTTTATTTCCTGATGAACCTTTATTTTTACTAACATATTTCAGAGCAATCTCTTTCTCCATCCCTTGTCTTCATTCGATGCTTTTGTTTATGATTCAGCCTGGTGAAAAAGCTCCAATGAACTGAATCCTTTGCTCAGTAGAGTAATTAAAAACAACCCAGTTGTCTGGGGATAATGGGGTTTGTAGTCCGATGCAACTGAAGGGGACCAGTTTAGGACAGTGATGGTGAACTTTGCAGAGTGCCCAAACTGCAACCCCAAACCCACTTATTTATCACCAGTCTTCAGCTATCTCTTCTACGCCTTTGGTCAATTCCAATTTCTTTGAGGACAGGAATCAGTGAGGGGATGTCAAAAATTTTACTACCCCACCATGATGTCATCACAGTGTGGGCAGAGCTAACATCATGATGTCATGTCATGGGCGGGGCCAAAGGAAAAAAATACAAAATAATAAAAATAGGGAGCTTCAGCCTATAGGGAGCTTCAGGCTAGCAGCTTCTCTTCCTCCCCGTTTGGGAGGACAGCAAGGAGGCCGTGCATATGTGCCAAGCACTAGGCGTGCATGCACACCAAGTGTTTGGCATGCATGCGCAGTGGGGGAACCAGTGAAAAGGTAAGCCCCGAAGGTGGTTCCCCCCCAAAAGCTGCTACAGGTTCTCTGGGACACTGGGGAAAGTTACTACCGGTTCTGGAGAACTGGTGAGAACCTGTTACATCCCATCACTGGGACAGGTCTATGTTTATGTTTAGACTTTTTAAAAATCCTCACCAGTTCTGCAAGATCTGTCAAGGATTCTCCAGCTTTTGAGATCTTTTCTCTACTGTGAGATAAGACCTTTTTCTTCTTCTTGGGAGGGTGTATTTTTATATATATTTTGTCCCTGTGTTAAATGGTGCTGCATTTAAGCATAGATGCAGAGCAAAAGCTCACAAGATCAGGTGGATTGATCACAAAAACTTGAGCAACCTATCCAGTGCTACTACATGGCAACAGTTATTGTCTAGTAAGGAAGGGTGAAGGTAAAGATCACCCTTGCTTGAAAGCCAGTTTTATCTGATTCTAGGGTTCAATGCTCATCTCTGTTTATAGCAGAAGAGCCAGCGGTATCTGTGTCTACAGACGTTTCCGTGGCCATGGAAGGACAAGGAAGGAAGGAAGGAAGAAGGAAGGAAGGAAGGAGGTAAAAGGGGCCAAATTCAGCCTGTGGTGCCATTTCATGTGGCCTCCCACCCTCCAATGGCATTTGAGAAACAAAATGGCCACCCCTTTGAAGCTGTTGGTACAAAATGGGGCCCCCTGTCATGCAGGCAGGGAAAAATGACTGTCAGGCCCTTGAAGTTGACTGAGAGAGCGCAACCCGGCTCCCAGCAGGTAAAGGTTAGGAGCCTCTAGTCTAAACATATCCCAGCCATTAAAAAAGGACATATTATCAGTGATGGGATGTTACCGATTTGGACCGGTTCGCCCGACCTGGTAGCGCCCCATCAGGAGGGATCTCTGGGGGTGGTGGTAAAACCCCAGGCGACCGGTTTGGTTGCCTCTCCGGCGCCCTCCAAAAATGTCAAATGGAGGTTTGACGCATGCACAGACATTTTTTTTTGCTCAGTCGATGACATCATGATGTCATGACGTCGGCTACGTCCACGACGCCGATGACGTCACGGTGGGGTAGTGCGAGATTTAACATCTCATCACTGCATATTATGGTTTATTATGCCCAGCGAATGAATGAAAGGCTGGGCTTGGTCAAAGACAGAAAGAGGGGGAGGGAGATTCAAAAGATACCCTCCACATATAGCTGGTTGTAAATACATGGGTACTGGGTAACAACCGATGGGTTAGATGCAGCCTCTCTCTTCCATCCAACTCAATTTAAATTGAAGCAGACCAGAGACAATACCATAAAGTGTTTCATACTTGTGGAGAGATATTTAACTGTTGTTTCCTTAAGGAAGAAACATACACACACACACACATCTAATCGCTTGTGCCATTTAATCACTGGCAGATGTGGCTCGATGTGAGAAATGACACAATCGCATGAGATCCCAGGCTGTTTTACATCAAGCAGTCTTCAGTGAATCTCTGCTCCGTCTTGAGATGGAATATTTTACGGGGTTCTCCTAATATCAAGATGGCTTTAAAAAAATGAAATAAACCGAGAACCCAACATCTCAGCCAAAATAAAAATAAAAACTTGTTCCATTTTCTTCTAGGAACCAGAAAGCCAAAAATTGAAAACAGGGAGAGGAGGATGAGGACCAGAAATTATTTAAAAACAAAAACCCCACACACAACAAACTAAAATCAGCTTTCGTTTGTACTTCTTGTTTCCCCCCCCATCATAAATAACATCCACAGCTATTCCTTTGAAAACATGATGGTCAACATGGCTTGGAGGAGAACTGAGATCAGTGGTTTGGATCACTGTTAGGTAAAAGTGAAGGTCACCCATGCTCGAAAGCCAGTCGTATCCGACTCTAGGGTTCAGTGCTCATCTCTGTTTATAGCCAAAGAGCCAGCGCTGTCTGTGCCTGCAGACATTTCCGTGGACATGTGGCAGGCATGCCTAGACACCAGAGTGTGCAAAATGCTGTTTACCTTCCCACCGATGTTGTCTCTATTGATCTACCCTATATACTCGAGTATAAATTGGGTTTTTTAGCTTCCGCAATGAGGATCGCAAAATGGGACTCAACTTATACTTGTTGCATTTTCCACCCCTGACTTATACTCAGGTCAATCTATTTCCCTACTTTTAGAGGTCCAAATTAGGTACCTCAACTTATATTCGGGATGACTTATAGTCGAGTATAAACGGTACTTGCAATTTCTTGCTTTCCAATGGCTAGGTTGGCAGGAGCTGGGACAGAGACATTCCATCAGGCAGGAAACGGGTTTTGAACTGTTGACCTTCCACCTCCCAGTCAGCATCTTAACCACTTGAGCCACCGAAAACGGCATCTCAAAGAGGTAGGATGAGGGCTGGAGAAGGCCCGTTGGCGAGTGCCTTTATGCCAAGAAATTGCCTCCATGGAAAAAGTCTAGCCTCCCGGCTACCTTCTTTGACTTCGGCTCTGACTCTAAAGAGGCAATCAAAAAAGCCTACTCCCCTTTATCGCCCCTTTCTGATGTGTAATTAAATAGACCGAGGGGATAATCCCTCCTTCGAAAAGGCGGAGAGAGAGAGAAAAAATGGCGTCAAGGCTCGGTTTGAAGTGGCTCCCTTAATTGAAAATGACCGGCCATTCACTACGTACATCATGATTTTCTGGAGGATCTTTCTCTCTCTCTCTTTTATCCAACCCCCTTCCTCCATTTTGGGGTGAGATCTCCCCCCCTTGTAAGCCTACAGGATATTAGGGCTCCTTTTGTGTGTCTTGATGACCCAGCTGCTCATTAACAAAAAAATTCCAGTTCTTGGCCTCGAGGGCATGGGGAGGGTGGAATGACCCCCACATTTTAAAGGGTAAGGCTCCCCCCCTCCGAAGATACAGGATTAAAGGGCTGTCTGAGAGCCCCCTGGCTTGCCCTCTAGCACCGTTTTCTTTGGGTGTTTTCCTTGCGTTGGCCGATATTGGCCCAGAAAGAGAGATGTTTGCACAAGATTTAATTAGCTGGAAATCGTTCCCCCCACACTCCGCCTCGCCTCCCCCCCCTCTTCCCCGATTATTGCTGGGATTATTTACACAGCAAATCTCCGCGTCTGAGACGGGAGGGTATTCAAACGCATCCGAATAAGAAAATCAAGGAGGGATTTGCCCGGGTTTTATGAGATAATAGACACTCGGGGAGGCTGAGCTTATGAACAGCCGAGCTGTCCTGTAAACCCGATGGGAACCATGTGGACTGGGTCTGGCGACTGGGGTTGTGGGGGGAGCCACATCTCTTATTACTAGGCAGGGAATGGATAGGGGTGGGATGGGGAGAGGAAAAGAGTATTAGAGTCTGGATAAGCTGGAGGAATCGCAGGAAGCACATGCTGAAAGGGCACGCACAGTTCCCCTTGTTTGTGTACACTGGCTACCACTTTATCGGCCTATAAAAGGCAGCAAGAAGCGATGCTCAGTTTGAATGGTACTACTCTAGTATAGGACAGATAATGCTCCATGGTGTAGGGACCTCCCACCACCTGTCCTAGCACTTCGAAAGCAAGACATTGCAAGGTGCCGCTTCTGCAGGAAAGGTATGAGCATTCTGTGTGCTTTGGCATCTAGTCATGCCTGCCACATGACCATGGAAATGTCTGCAGATTCAGACAGCACTGTCTCTTTGGCTGTAAGAGATGAGCACTGGAGCCTAGAGTCAGATACGGCTAGCTTTCAAGCAAGGGAGACCTTTACCTTTGATTTTCACAAAAGTCCTATGAAGTAGGTTTAGGGTAGGAGTTCTTAACCTTTTAAGCTGGGGGCCGCGTTACACTCCCTCAGACAGCTTCGGGGGCTGGACAGCCATTTTGCCTTTTCACCACCGCCTGGTGCGGTGGAGGCGGTGGTGGGGCCTCAGGAAATGGCGCCACGTGCCATATCTGGCCCACAGGGTGCAGGTTGGGAATACCTGGTTGAGGGGAAACAGAAGAAGGCCTTTGTCCCAAGCTTGACCAGTGGGTTTTGCAGGCAAGTGAGAATTCAGACCTGCTCTCCATTTCCACCCTCACATAGAGAACAAACAAACAGACTTAAAAGACCCATAGTAGGAAAATGTGGTTTATTTCACCTGGCAGGTTTGATTCCTTCTCCTTTTCCCTTTTATGGAAAGAAATCCATAAGGACGAGATAAGGGAGGGGGATCAGAGGAAGGGAAAAGGCAGAATTACATCTTCTCTTCCCACCCCCTTTCTCTCTCCTTTCTGTGCCGTGTTTAAAGGGGAAACAACTGTTTGACTTGAGCCCACGAAAGACCCAGATTATAACGGTGATTAGCAATGGGCTGGGGAAACAAATTTGAATTTCTCATCTGCAGTGTTTTTTTTTTTTTAAGAGACAAAGTAGAGATTGGCAGGTGCTTGGACACCCTCTCCTCCTCCAAAATAAATAAATAAATAAAGAAAAAGACCATCAGAGCTAAAGTTCTGCTAGCAAAACAAATAGGGCTTTCCCCCCTTCCACAGGGAAGGGATTTACCACCATTGCCGAAGCAACTTGCTCAGCCCTCCGGCCACCGGGGGTTGGCAACCGAAAAGGGCCCTTTTTTTGGCTTCCATTTCAGACCCTCCCGTCTCTAAATAGATCCCGGCCTCTGGAAATTCAGGGCAATGTTGGAGCTCCTCTGGATGACTCATGTGAGCAAGGGCTGGGTTGCAAATGTTTAACATCTCTTGAAAAGGTTGCACTTCGAGCTGACAAGGCCAGCCGGAGGATGCCAGCGTGTTTTACACAACGTCAGCAAAGCAAAGCAAGGCATATCAAGCAAGGGAACCAAGGCAGACATGGTTACAACGGAGGCACGTCAAAACGATGAGAGAAAGAATGGATCCAAAACTAAAGGTATGAAGGAAGAGGAATGAATCATGGAAGCACTTAACCTGACAAAACAAGCAGGGGAAAGTCCTTAAACTATGGGAATTCCTCGTCTCAGGTGCTTCTTCTCAAAGAGAAGACAAGAAAAATGGATAACAATTCACAGAATTCACGTACGGTGCTTTATAAGCCAGGGGCTGGGTCACACTCTCTCAGTCAGCTTTGAGGGCCAGACAGCTATTTTGCCCTGCTTGCACCATGGTGGTGGCTATTTTGTCCCAGCAGCTTCAAATGGATAGCCATTTTGTTTCTCAGATGACCTTGGAGGGGCGGGGGGGCATATGAAATGGTGCCATGGACTAGATCTGGCCTGTGGGCTAGATCTACAATATTAATAATGTGGGTTTTTTTGTTGACGGAAGAGCTGGGTGGGTTAAAGAAGATGGTGGAGGACAGAGGTGCCTGGCGGGGAATGGGCCATGGGGTCGCAATGGGTCGGAATCAACTGTGCACCTTCAGGTTTTATAAGATGCCTGTAAGAATTCCCACAGTGGAGAATTGAGGTGTTCCTAGTCCAGAAAACCCCAAAATTCCATCCTCATCTATGTTCACGGTAAGAAATAATGCTAGGAAAACCTTGAAGGAAGAAGGAAAGCTAAATGTGAGATGAGTTGACGCTATAAAGGAAGTCACAGGCTTGAGTTTGCAAGAGCTGAGCCCCTCCAAGGTCATCTGAGAAACAGGGCAGGGCGTTTTGCAGGTCACTCATTCATACAATCACCATTACCTGGAAGTGACTATCAAGAAGAAAGATTTTAATAATTGCAACACAAGTGTAGTGTGTCTTATTTGTTTGGGGGAAACATGATCCGGGCACGTGCTGATTGTGCTATCCAGGTGGTAATTATGGATAGGTACTTTCAAGGGCCCAGATCTCCACCCTACTAATTGTTCATTAAATCAGTTGTGGATTGGACAGCCCTACTAATGTAGGGCACTTTCAAAAAGAGGATTGTCATTTTCAAATGGAGAACTGCCCAGCCTAAAGGATGACTTGCAGCCACTCTTCCTTTAAGAGAAGAAGCTCAAACCAACCAACCAACCAACCACTCACCCACCCATCAACCAACCAACCAACCAACCAACCAGCCAACCGGCTAGCCAGCCAGCCAGCCAGCCAGCCACCCAACCATCCAACCAACCAACCAGCCAACCACTCAGCCAGCCAGCCAGCCAGCCAGCCAACCAACCAACCAACCAACCAACCAACCAACCAACCAACCAACCAACCAACCAACCAACCAACCAACCAACCAAACAAACAAACAAACAAACAAACAAACAAACAAACAAACAAACAAACAAACAAACAAACAAACAAACAAACAAACAAACAAACAACTAACCAACCAACCAGCCAGCCAGCCAGCCAGCCAGCCAGCCAGCCAGCCAGCCAGCCAGCCAACCAGCTAAGCACTATTACATCCAGAAAAATGATCAGCAAACAATGTTTGGTTTATAGCTAAATATTTACACACCAAATCCACCTAGCTAGGTGAGCCAAGAAGATTATTAAGAGAAGGTATGACCCATGGGAGCAATTCAATCACCACAACCTGGGGATAATTATTAAAATTATGGGAATATTGCGTTTAATTCAAAATTCTGTGTTTGGGCAGGATTTATACTTTAAGGAGAGCTGCGAAGATAGTGAGATGTTCAGCTTGCTCTTTCCTACTCCTTCTTGCATGTATAGGGAAGTTAAAAGTGACAGAGCCAAGACAGTGTGCTGGCCTGGATCAAAACTCGGGACTCCCCACACAGCAGCTGTTGTGAAATTAGCGCTATTTGGTGACACACTTGCAGCATTTTACAAGCAGGGCATAATTTCACACTTCTTGTGTCTGTTTCTGATCTCCTGATGAGCAGAATTTTTGAGACAGGGCACATTGCGTTAGCATAGAAAAGTACATGCTGTGTAACAATGATTAATGGCAGCCCCTAATGAAACTGAGATTAGAACCCAGCCGCAAAAGATGTGTACATAACCACATATGAAACCAGTTTGGTTATTTTAAATTGGACGCCTTACAAACACCTTGGTTGGAAGGCTTAGCTCTGCCCAAGCTTCCAGTTTTCTCTCCAAATATTATCAGGGAGTGTTTTTGGTTAAAACTTGGCTTAGTTAAGACTCGAATCCACCTAGTTCAGGCCTTTCTCCCAAGTACACGGTGTCTGTAAGGTGTCTGAAAGGTAGGTGGAGCTCCCAGAATGGAGAATTCTGGTATTCACCATCCAGAAAATAAAAATTGTGTTCATCACACAACTGGTTGTGCACCCAATCACACAACCAGTCTGTAAAAGCAATTCCAGTGGCATTTGGGGAAAGGGTTCTACAATGCCTTCCCTTTCTTGCATAAGCCAAGAGCATTCTGGTCATATATTTTAAATAACCTTTCCTTTGAAGATGACCCTGTGATGCCACAGAAATAAAGACAATGGCTCCATAACAAGACACGCCATCGGTCTCAGTGCTCGTGTCACAGACATCCTTGTCTTCGTCCAGATTTTGGGATAGAATGGAAAGAGTTGCAAATTCTTGGTGGTTTTTCTTGGTGTACTGCCAGAAAGAGGGAGAGGCCATTGTGAGATTTTTCATTTATACAAATCACAAAAGCGTTGGGGGCATAATGCCACCTGCAATTGGGTGCTCAATCTGTCATGCAGTATCCAGATCTCGAACTGCTGACTTGCCAGTCTTCCAGCTAACAAGGCGAGCTTCTTAACTACTGAGCCCCCTTCAGGGATGGAGATGGAGAGAAGCAGACAATTTACTTTCTCACCTTAGTAAACAATGAAGAAATCTGGAAATGTTGAAATGACCCAATTTTTAACCAAAAAAACCTTCTTTTTCTCTATGCTGAAGCCAAAATTCAAAAGCTATTTTCAACATTTAGAGGGTGATGTCATATTGGCATGTCACCTGGCTGTTAAAGCAGAGGAACTTCTCAAAAACAGAGACGTGGCAACTTTAAATGAGAGTTCCAGCCACGGCTGAATGCAGAGGTGCAGTGGTACCTCAAGTTACAAATGGTTCGAGTTACAAAATTTTCACAATACGAATGAAAATCAGTTGAAAATGATGGCTCGAGTTATGAATTTTTCCAGAACAGGTTAATTGGTTTTCAATGCATTCCTATGGGAAACCATGTTTCAAGTGATGGATTTTGGTTTTCAATGCATTCCTATGGGAAATTCGAGTTACAAATTTTTCATAACATGAAAAATGCCTTGGGATGCATTAAATTTGTAATTCAAGGTACCACTGTATTTAAATCAGAAAAGGGCACGCAAATGTCTCCATCTAGTTGGAATTAATCTGTCAGTTTTGCATTTTCACACAATGTTATTTTAGAAACACACACACACACTGTCCTTTGCGTCCTCCGTTTGAAGAATCTTGTGATTTTTAGAGCTACTGCAGTCGACAAATTAACGAATTGGAATTTTCACACGTTCCTAGAAGGCATCAAAACAACTGCAAATCCATCATTCACGAGAAACAATGGTGGTGGAAGAAGTGCCTGTAGATTGATAAAGTTTACAGATACTGCTGAAATCCAGGTTTAGTCATGCTTGGAACACACTCGTTTAAATAAATTAGCCACGCTCCATCCTTTTAGGTGTGTTGCAAAGAAGACGGCATGCCGTGATCGTCAGATCCAACGTCGGCAGGCCAATGGGAGCCGCGATTCATTAAGATTTAGGAACGGGAGACTTGATGGTTTAGGGGAGGTCGAAATCTGGAACGCATGTAGAAACCTGTCCTCTTATAGATCTCGTTTTCGCTTGCATAAGAGAGTACAGACGCCCTCCTTTTCATGTTCTGTTCCCGAATTGTTTTACTCCAGCCCTCAAAGTATGCATTTTGCCTCCAAGAAATCTGGCAAAAGAATAGGTCTGTGTTGTCATTTTTTGACACACAAAAAGGGGGGGGAAGAGAAAGAAACCCAAAACATTTTCTCAAGAAAGTTATTGAAATATAGTTTTAGGCCCTATGAAAGCAGTCTGGCGATGCAGAAATCAAAACAAGGAGGACCATCTCCAGAAATAATGATTATATTTCATTTTACATCCAGCTGAGGTGAAGAGACGTCTGTATATCTCCCCTCCGCCTTTTGTTTGTGTCTTCATTACCTAATTATATAACGCATCCCCTTTCAAAACAGTCATGGGGGGGGGAATCGAAACAAAATAAAATAATGCAAACGAGAAACATGTTTGGAAATGGTAATCGATGAAGCATGCTTTGCGTGAGCCAAAACATTTCTTAAATATATAAAGCATGTCCCGATAAGTTAAAGGGGGTGTTTGGAGGAAGTGCGGAATGGATTAGTTTCATGTCATCCTTTCCATGCTGCTGGAAATGTTTCGGGGGGTGGGGGGTGGGGGGTGGGGTGGGGTGGGGTGGAAAGATGTTCTCCAAATGCAGACATGTGCAGTGTGGGCTCATCTTTTGCCCCCCCCCCCACACCCTTCCCCAGCTGAATGAAACCACCTCCCCAACCAATAAAAGAGAGAGAAGAAAGTAAACCGCTGAAGGCCTTGCTTGCATTTCCCCTTTGGAAAAATATTTAAATTCCACATTTTGTTTGAGGATCAATACGACGCAACAAAAGACAGTTATGGCAAATGCAAAGCAAATGAACAAATGCATCTCTCTGTTCTCCAGCAAAAGGCTGACTAAGGGTTGATCGACACAGGACACGGAGTGGGGGGAAACAAAAGGGGGATGGGGCGCATATCAATGATTTGTTGTGTGTGTGGGTTAGACATCCATCTCCTTCCCCACTGTATATTTGTTTCACACTTATGCAGAGCAGCAGCTGAAGCTGGCAACAACCAGACGCGTGCGGTCAGCCTTTTGGAAGGTTTAATTTATGACCGGGGGACGTCAGACCCGGGCTCTTAACTTTATTGTTGATTCATTAGGTAATTTTCCTTGAAGACCAGCTGGTTTTTTTGTTGTTGTTTTTTTTAGTGCGGCGTGGGTGAATAATGAAGAGGACGGCCAGCCCTTTCTGAGGTTGCCACCAGCGGGGAGAAGCGCTCGACTTCCTCGGGCCGCCCCAGCGCTGCCTAAGGCACCCCATCTGAATGAAAGGGCAGAAGGTCTCCAACCTCTCCTTGGCAGGGAGAGGCCTCCAGGTGCCACACCGGCTAGGAGGGAAGGTCCCCAGCTCATGCCGACAATAGATTCATCATCCCCAGCATGGAGGCTGGAGGGTTCCTTGTCCCCTTTTATTTCCCCGATCAGCCTGGAGGGCGGTTGTCTTTTTCCCCACCCATTGCTCCAATCCCCAGGTGTTCAGCTTTCTGCCTTCCTGCCACCAGCATCAATTCCCCCCCAAATATATATATATATGAAAGAGAAGACAAAACACCATGCAAAGCACATGCACACCAACACACACACCAGTAAGTCAGCGCCGCCCGAGGCCAGATCTGTCGTAGGGTCATATCTCCCAGAAGGGTTGCCACGGTTGGTTCTTCCACCTGATGCCATGGAAAGAATAATTGTTAAACTATAATTTAGTGTGGGGAGACCTCGCTTGGCCTTCTCCAGCCGGCCGCCTCCTTGCCTCGACGTCCCGGGGACCTGATTTCTCCTCCGAGGGTGACATTTCCATGACATAAGTAACGCTACAATTAACGTGCATTCAAAAGCTCCCCATAAAAGCAGACAAGAGACATGTGGTGTTTGGTCATCATTCATTAGGTTTCAAGGGGTTGGGGGGGGGAACGAACTCTAACCATGTTGCGCAAGGCCCGGAGGGTGGATAAAAGAAGTTGAGTGGAAAATGGGAGAAAGTAGAAGCATGGAGAAAGATCAAGGTGGGTGTAGGTTATATTTAGGAGAAAGATTTTGACGAACATTGAAGGAAGAAGAGCAAGAATGAGATTTCCAGTGTCTCTCTTTCTCTCTCTCTCCCTCCCCCCGATTTTAATGGGTCCATTTCATGGGGGAGTAAAAGCAAAATGTTTGAAAAAGTAGGTAATAATAATAATAATAATAATAATAATAATAATAATAATAATAATAATAATAATAATAATAATAATAATAATAATAATAATAATAATAATAATAATAATAATAATAATAATAATAATTTCGTGTCAGAAATTATTCTGAGTTGAAAGGATTTTTGCAGAAGAAACTCCGCTCAGGGAATACCCCAATGAGGCTCCTTTCATGTCCCCAAGAGCTGGGACAGAGACAGGTGCTCAATCCGTCATGCAGTACCCGGGTCTCAAACTGCCGACTTGCCAGCCTTCCAGCTAATGAAATGAGCTTCTTAGCCACTGCAGCGCCTAGTAGGTAGCAGGTCAGAATTCTCTGAATGTATTGAACTACAACACATATCTGCCAGTGTTGCTATTTGACGCCACCGAGCGAGAAGATGGGCCTTGTTGTCTCACATATTTCAGGGAAGAGAATACTTGGTTCCATGGTCCTTGTGGGCAAAGATTGCCTTGATTTTCTCCTCCGCCTGTGAGAAGTCAAGAGGCTTCCTGGGCCTGACCTCTTGGCGATTTTTGTGCAAATTACACAACGGGCAGATGAGGCACAAAACGGGTTAGTCGCATCTTTCCAGGGCCACTGGCCTGCCCTTTGGTGCTTTTAGTATGTCTTGTGAGCATGGGGGAGCCTTGCGACTTGGGAGAATTGGGCTGATTTGGTTTGAGATTTGGGATTCCCCCCTCCCCCCGTATGATGTAATGCTCAACTGAATGCTAGAACAATTCTGTAATCATCCTTCTGGAAGATGTTCAGCAGTGATATATTTAGTAAATGCTTGAATGACTTCTTAAAGGATCATTCACTGGCCATATTGTCCTATTGGATGGTTTAGCGGTGGGGTTCGCAACCTTTTTCTGCCATGGGCCTGACCATGCCCCATGGACAGCTGAGCAGCCCGGATCATGCCCCCCAGAAGCAGAAGTGGGCACATTTATGGCTGACATAAATGCATCCACTTCCACATTTATGACAGTCATGAGTGCGTTTACGCATGTGGGGACATGTTTTGTAGCTGATGTAACACACACACACATGCGTAAATGTGTTTGCTTCCACTTCTGGGTGTGGCAGCACTGGCATGGGCCAGATGGAATCATATCAGGCCAGGGCCGGCCCGCAGGCCATAGGTTGTGAATGCCTGTCTTAGCAGAAAGAAAATTTGAGAAAAACTACTCCGTAGGATTTGAACAGGGACTTGTTCCTTGTGAACAAGAACCCCAAAGTTCATCTGGACGTCTGTGGCCTTCACAGTCCAAATTGCTACTATGTGAAGATTCAGATTGCAGTGGACGTCTGAGTAGACCCATGCTAAATTTGGTCTTCCCCACATCTGTCTCAGTCAGCCCCAAAGGAAGGAATTTTGGAAGTCCATCTATCAGAGGTGCTTCTGGCTTGGATTCCCCACATTGGGAGGGGAATGAATTCAAGCCGATTGGAGTCCCTTCCAGTTCTATAATTCTACGATTCTCTACCCAAAAGTAACTTTAGAGCCACACGGATACTTTAACCAATGAGTTCACATCCTGTGGAGTATCAAAGCTGGAAAATCACAACCCCAACCACAACTGCAATTAACACACCACACAACTTCCCTTCTCTGTATTTTAGTTTGATAATCTGATAACCTGGCTCACATTCATCTTAAGCAAAGGGGCTGACAGATAACTGCAGAATAATGTGATAAAAACGATTTATAAGGCCAGCTCTTTCTAGATCCTTCTCCCTAACTAGTTATGACAAGGTAATAATGCGGGTTATGCGTTTGTCTGCTTTTAAATTGGTTACTTAAAACAATGATGGATGAGAAGAAAGACCTGTACTCTGTTGTGAAGGGTAGCCCTCAATTTCCCAATCTCATTTTCACAGCTAATGAATTATATCTAATTAGTAGATCCCAAATCTAATTGAGAGGTTGAAATGGTGACCCGCAGAGAGGATGCCTCCTTTTGGGGGAATGCTTTTATTCTCTCTCTCCCCCCTCCCCAGTTTCATTTTTGTTCTTGTTTATCTTAACCCCCCCCCTTTATAATGTACGTCTCCAAAAGAGACCTCAACAATTGTAAAAGATGGAATCAATTTGGAAACACGCCCGTCTGTTTCGGTTAAGGTTTTAATGAAACTCATCTTAACAGATGTATTCTTTCCACTGGGAATGTAAACTCTCACTCGCCACTATGCTCTATTTATTATTTTCCTCACAAAAATATGGGCAGCGATGCCGTCGCTGGAATCAAGTTGGGCCGTAAACAAGCACCGCGGATTACCACTATTCATGGACCTACAAAGCAATGAAATATGAAATTGCTTGCTTCAATGGTTTAGGATATGGTTGGCCAATCTACAACCCATGAGCCTAATCCAGCCTGTGCATCTCATTAATCCAGCCCACGGTGGCCACCCGGGCACCTCTAGACCTACCCACCATCACCGGAAGTCATGCTATGTCACTTACCGCAGTGGTGGTAGCAGAAATTGCATCAGTTTGGCAGCTTTTTTCATGGCCTCTGCCACTTCCCAGGGTGGCAGGAGGCTTTTTGAAGCATGTTCGCTCCATTTTTTTATTTTTTCCACTGCTTTTCGGCTATGCTATGGCAGCCAAACCACACTGGTTAGTGACTTATGGTGCCAGGCGAAGCTTATGTCAGCACCTGGGTTCCCAGTGTGGAACCAGGAAGTCACTAACTGGCGTGGTTTAGCTGCTGAAGCGCAGCTGAGAAGTAGCGGAAAAAATCCAAAAACAGAGCGAAAATGCTCCGAAATGCCTCCCGCAGGCCTGGGAAGTGGCAGGTGCTGTGCAAAAAGCTGCCCCTGGAATGAGCTTCTCTTCTCTTGAAATTAATTCTAGTCCAGAGCCACCATGAATGGGTTCTTTAATGTTTAATTTGTTTATTAGTTTATATATGTATTTATGGCCTTGCATTTTACTTTTATGGAGTTGTCTTTGCTGTGTATGCAGTTTTACTGTTGTTAATCCCCTAGAGTAGCTATTCAGTTAGCTAGCCAATATAAAAATTGAATATATATATATGTATATATATTTATATACAAACATAAATATTTCCCTTCTGCTATCATCCCTTACAATGGTAGTATAACAGATTCTTAACTCTTTTCTAACTGAGGGGAGAGCATGAACAAGGCCAGTGGTTCTGAATGTGAGGTCCACACCCCACAGGGGGGCTGCAATTCCCAGAAGCCTAAGTCAATACATTGGCTGATCAGTGCTATGGGGAACTGACTTACGTTTCTGGGAACTGAAGTATAAAAACCTTTTTCTGCTGCTGTATCCATATCCGAATATTGGCAATCCTTATGGTGATCATCCATGAAGACTGTCCTGAGAATATAATGCAGTGGCCTTTCATCTGCCTTCCACATAATAACGTGACACCCATCATACCACAAATCCAGTTCCATAAGTCACTTTCTGGTCCTGGGCCCTTTTGGCACACAAAGTCCTCATCATCATCCCCAGGCCAGGATGGATGAAGCTGCTGCCCTCCATCAAGATGGATTCAAGTGGGATTTAATCCACTTGGGGACCATCCCCCTTGCCTGTGGACTTTGCCACTCAAGGCCGCTAGTTCTCAGGGTGGTCAGGTTAGCTAACTACCACCTGACATTCGGCACTGAGTCACTGGCAGTAGGGTCTACCCCAAGGGTTCCCAACCTTTTCAAACAAGGGCTAGGTCACATTCTCTCAGTCAGCTTCAAGGGTCGGGCAGCCATTTTGCCCTGCCTGCATGATGGGGGTGGCCATTTCTCCCCCAACAACTGCAAAGGGGTGGCCATTTTGTTTCTTGATGTCCTTAGAGAGGTTGGTGGGGCCACATAACATGGCACTGTGGGCCATATCTGGCCCACAGGCCATACATTGGGAACTCCTGGTCTACTTTATTACCATAGCAGGATAACCTGACCAGTCTCTCAAAAACCAAAGGTTGGGGAATGCTGGAGTAGGCTGAGACACGATGGCATTGATCCAGCGTGCCGAAATCCCAATGTTGTTAATGTGGCTGCTAGGAAGGCATGAACGCATATCCAGGTGTATTCCTTTTAGCCAGAGGGAATCTCACAATGAGAGTGGAGAGGGTTCAATGTGGAGCGAATATGTCTCAAGGGTGAGGAACCTTTGGCCTTCCCGATTACTTCCACCAGACTTAACAAAGGATTGCAGGAGCCAAAGTCTCACACCTTTATGCTCATCTCCCATTTGAAGAGGTGTGCAGCCCAATGCTGGCTTCAAATATGAAGGACCAGAAGTGACAGGGTCATGAGCCTCAACATTCATACCAGTCCACAAAGTCTGTGCTGCTGATATAAAGCAAGCCTCAGGAAACTAAAGAACGGACAGTCTCCCCACCTAGGCTGTGAGCAGGGCTGAGCTTCTGTTTGATATCTAGTTTATTTATTTTTATTTATTTATTTTTTGGATCGGAAATTCGTTCCACCAGCAAATTTGCAAATTTCAGTTTAATATCTAGTTTGATACCTAGATATCTAGTTTGATCTGCAGTGTGATACTTGGCAGTTCGAAAGCAAGAAATTGTATGTAGATCCATAGGGACCACTTTAGTGGGAAGTTAAATAGTGTTCCGTGAGCTCCGTCTGGTGTCTACTCATGCCTGCCACATGGCCATGGAAACGTCTGCAGAAGCAGACAGCGCTGGCTCTTCGGCTTTGAAACAGAGATGAGCACTGAACCCTCGACTCGCATATGACTGGCTTTTGGTCAAGAGAAACCTTTACCTAATTATTTCTTGAATTAATGTCAAGAGAAATCGACCCGGACCACTCCTTGAAAGGACAGGAACAGAAGCCGAAGTTCAAGTACTTATGACCACCAAATGAGACCTCGAAGTGGACCGAGAGAGCACGACCTGGCCCCTTGGCTTGAAAAGGTTGGGGACCCCTGCTCTGAGATTTTAGACATCACATTTCTCCTTGTCCACGAAGAAAATGGTTCATTTCGTTCTCTGATCGGAAATTCGCTCCACCAGCAAATTCGCAAATTTCAGCACGACCTCGTCCGGAACAACAAACCACACATTCCCGATTTAGAAAGTCTTCATTCCCTGGTTTGGTAGGCATCAAATCCTACCCAGTTTTCTTCTTTTATATCTGGCCTCCTCCCCCTCGCTGCCCAAACATACGCAGCAAATGTCAAAAATCCAGTTCCTCCCCTCCCCACACAAAACGGATCATTCAAATTTATCTCTGTCTATTTTAAATATTTTTTCTCTCTTGATGGGGGGGGTGAGAGGGGGTGAAGGAACATGGCAAAGCAGTCTGTCTAAAGTTAGCTATGCATTTTTAAAGCAGTGATTGTCACAAAAGCCAGGTCCATCAATAAAACAGTCTCCAGCAGGGTACTAATGATCCATAATTATCTTGGCATTCATTCTCCCCCCCCCCCTTCTCTCTCCTTTTTTGGTACCGTATATACTCGACTATAAGTCGTCCCGAATATTAGTCGAGATTCCTAATTTGGACCTCTAAAAGTAGGAAAAAAGATTGACCCAAGTATAAGTCAGGGTGGAAAATGCTGCAGCTGCTAGTGAACTTCAGCAATTAAAATACATGAAAATGTGGTACAATTAATTTATTCAGACATTTGTGTGGGTATGTTTTCAAATTTTTACCATAGTGTTAGTGCTTTTTTTTTAATTAAGTATGTTTGAATTTGCACCACTGTGGTTGACCTGAGTATAAGTCGTGCCCCTTTTTTGGATCTCATTTTAAAGGCTACAAAACTAGACTTATACTCGAGCATATACAGTATTTTAGAGTATGCAAGTAGAGAAAAACATTGCAGTGATGAATTTCAGGCGCCTGGCAGTTGGAAACCATCTTCCTCATGGAAAAAAAATGGGCTCTGCTATAGCAATTAACTTAAAACATACATTTGGCATCCAATTGGTTATGATCTGGGGTAAACAAATAAGGATCTCCCCCTCCTCTTCTTCTTTTCTATTTTGCTAAATAACTCCCTTCCCCTCCTCTAAATCCTCGGCTTTAATTGGTGCGAAAACGCCCTAGGACAGCAGAAGAGAAGGAAACACAGAAACGTACACACTTGATGGGGAACCAAAAATGAATTTTTGTAACCTGTTTCTGTTTTGCTCTATTTGTATTGGCCAGGAAGACGCGGCCTTTTTCTGATTAGCTCGGGTAATTGCTAAAGTAAATCAGCGCAGAGGGCGAAAAGAAGCATGAAAGCCACGCCAAACCGTGCGTGAAAATGTGTCTTTTCTTCCATTTTTTTGTGGGTTTCGGACCGGTGATGCTAAACTGTCCGATGAACGAAAGGGGAACGTATCGTGAAATTCCTTTGTTATCTTTCCCCTTGTTGTATCCCTCAAGGGAGCAAGTTCATTCCACACTCACACATGAATACATAGAAAGAATGCCTAGCCGTTCGAAAGCAAGAAATTGCAAGTCAGTAATTAGGGACCACTTCTTTGAGAAGGTAAACTGTAGACTCCAGTGTTGAGGCATGCCTGCCACATGTCCACAGAAACATCTGCAAATGCAGACAAGCACTGGCTCTTTGACTATAAACAGAGATGAGCACTGAACCCTAGAATCAGATATGACTGGCTTTCAAGCAAGGGTGACCTTTACCTTTATTTCATGGATGCCTTAAATTTGTAAGTGGATTCTAGTCAGATCTATGTTTTTTCTGATGTTCAAATAGACTACTATGAATATATCTAAGCAAATTATCAGTAATTCTACTGCACCGGGAAATTTCAAACAATCCCCATTTTTTTAAAACCCATCTTTGGTGCTCCAGGGAAAACTGGTCTCAAGGAGGTCAAAGGAGGCTACCAGTAGCAATTATGGGATAATGAGACCTATCGTCTTGGTGATGGATGGAGGGTCGAGAAAGTGCACCTTGTCTTATGCTAATAGCCCAGGTGAAGATGATCCACTCAAGAGTGAAGGGTTTCCTCTTATCTCAAGAGAGATAAGAGGCTTAGCAAAGCATACATGCCCTCAGGTCTGTGGCCTATGAAAAAAAAGAAGAAGAAGACTGAAAATTTCTTGGGGGGAAATGAAGTTGAAGATTCTTTTCCTCTGTTACTTTTTATATTTGTTGTTCAGCTAGCGATTATGATGGAATATGGAATTGACCAGTTACCTTACTAAAACTCAAAGGATCAAATAATAGAGGTAGCCAAAGCTTGGATGGCATCAAAAGATCTTGAGGGGCAACTTTCTAACCTCCCACCCCCACCCCAACAACCCAGCAAGGGTCAGAACAGTTGTAGGCAGCAGCAAAAGAAGTATTAAAAATTGAAGCAAAGTAAAGTCAGAAGTTTCCTTCCGTATTCATTTTAGTTGGGTTTGCAGAGTATCTGTGCCCTGTTTTATGACAAAGCCACTGAGATATGAGAATGGGAGCCGGAAAACATCCATTGATCACAACAAACTCCTACTATGTTGTTGACATGTGCTATAGTGATTGAGTAAAAGTCCTGTCTTTAACGGTGCTTTTCGGCTAATGGAAACTCATGGCGGTGACTTTCTTTATTGAATCAATCAATTTCACGTCTGGTCTTCCTTGTCTCCTACTGACTTCCTTTGGCTTAGCCCAGGGCTTCCCCAACCAAAGCCCATGGGCCAGACCCAGCCTGCGACACCAGTCCAATTCAACTGAGGAAGAGACCCGCAGGGTGGTGAATCCATTCCAGATTTTAGCCTGAACACTGCAGGAGTTATTTTCTGTGCAAAAGCCAAGCCCAAAAACAAATTCAGCACTTTGGATAGCTCCTGGAACGTCCAGGCAGAAAGTCAAGTTGGAGACCACCTCCAGTTGAACTTAACCATGAGCAGATTCACTCTTTCGCTGAGATTGGAGTCTACATCCTCTACCATGCATGTCTTTTAATTTTCGGACTAAAAGGTGGAGCGGTTTCAATTTCCCACAAAGGTTAGAGCCGCTGCCCAACCAGACGAACACTGAGAATATGGTACCACTTGGAACCTAGCTAAGACCAACAAGACATAGGCAGGATATCATCTGTCTCCAAGAGGACCCCTTGGCCTTCGTCAGGAAATTTGATTTTTGGAAATCTTGGCTTCCTTTTTAATTCATCACCATCACCATCACCATCACCATCACCATCACCATCACCATCACCATTATTATTATTATTATTATTATTATTATTATTATTATTATTATTATTATTATTATTATTATTATTATTATTATTATTATTATTATTATTATTATTATTATTATCATCATCATCATCATCATCATCATCATCATCATCATCATCATCATCATCATCATCATCATCATCAATGGGTGGGGGGTGGGTCTCAAGATGCCTCCCTGCCTTCCTGAGTCTTTGCACACATCTGTATCTAGGGTACATGGTCTACCCAATTACTTATAATAAACAATTCCGTTTATCTTTATCAGGATCATTATCTAAATTGGCTACATGACACATACGGTTTCTCTAACTGTGCCCCAGGGAAATGGGCTGCTATAAAAATCTGAGATTCTGTACTTTGTAATTATCCCTCTATGGGCTATAAACCATCGCACTCTTGTTTAAAATAGGTATAGCTTGTTGTTGCTGCCATATGGAAAGGGGTGGGGGAGACATACAAGACATGCATTATGAGCAATTGATGGCTAAGATGATGGAAGGCTGAGAAGGAAGCATCTTCTTTCCTGACTTTCCAGCTCTACTTTAACTGAAAGGTGGATCCCAAAAGTGTTTGCAAGCTCGAACCAGGATCAGACGATGGTGGCTTGGGGGTTAAGACACTGAACATGACGACCGGAAGATCGGCAGGTCAGCAGTTCGAGACCCAAGTGCTCCACAAAAGAGTGAGATCCTGTCATCTGTCCTAGCTCTTGCCGACCTAGCCGTTCAAAAGCAAGACATTGCAAGTAGATAAATAGGTACCATTTTGACGGGATGGTAAATGGTGTTCTGTGCACTCCAGTGTCTAGTCATGTCTACCAAATGACCACGGAAACGTCTGCACATGCAAACAGTGCTAGCTCTATAAAAGGAGATGAGCACTGAACCCTAGAGTCAGATACGACCGGCTTTCAAGTAAAGCAGAAACAAGTTAAGAAACCTAGCCAACTGGGGTGTCTAAGTTCGAATACGGAGCTGAATGGAAGTTTGCAAACACATCAATTCCAACGTGATCAAGCGTCGAGTGGAACAGCTGAAGATACATCCACTCCCGGGGAAAATTAATTTTCTCCTTGCGAGATCCTCCACATTTCCGGTTGTAAAATGCCTACGAAGATGCTAGCCTGGTCCTCAGCTTTTTTTGCTGACTTCTGTTTTCCCTCACTGTTTTGATAATGCCCTCTACACACCGGACAGCCAAGCCCTGGCTTATACCTTCCATGGACACGGACCTTCTCCCTTTGATTAAATCAAAACACTAGAGTTTCTCAAGGAGCAAGAGGCCCTAGTCTTTCACACCGTGGGATGTCCAACCAGCTCCTCTCTTCCTGCTGATTCTGCTGGTTTGGCAGGCTCCGAAATGGGAATTGGAGGAGGTGATGTTTGTCCTTCGTTTGCCACGTCTCAAGTTTGACATGTTTTTCTACTGTCCGGTTCGGTGTAGCCGGGTCAAGAGGGCTGGCTGAGAATAAGGGACAAGGTGGGAAGGGAAGCGGAATAATAGACAAGGGGATTGAATTACACCCACTAGAAAGAGTGGGGAGGGGAAGAAAGCCCTTAGGGGAAACCAGGAGGGTTTGGTTACAAAAATGTATATTATCTGTGACTATCGGGCCTTAAAGACCCATATCAGGTTGACGGCAGTTTTGTTTGTGGGGCTTTGATCCTGCCACCGAGCATCTTAAGGTTGTCTTCCCAGGCATCAGGGAAACGAGACACAATCTATATATATATATTTGGACAACTCTGGAAGCATGCCAGACTCTTCTCGTGGCCAGCTGCAGGTATCCTAGACATTGGGTTATATCATAGATCGAGACGTAGCATCATTTGAAGACTCTAGAACCAGTGTTGGTCGGTCGGGGTTCTTCACAAGACTGGGGCTTTGCCCCATGGTCACAAAATTAAGAAGACTTCACAATCTAGAGGTGAATCTACTGCTCGTGTTAGGAAAATAAACTTCAGTACTTCCCACCCACCTTCATTTCCCAAACGCCCCACAATATCTTTTAAAGAAGAATTTTCAACTTCTCAGATTTGGAGACCGAACCAACAGCTGTCTACCTTGGCAATAACTGTTGTTTCAATGACTCAAAACATCATCGTCGTCGTCGTCATCAAAATCTACCATTAGATTCACAATCAATGACTGGTATACAATTAACAGTTCAAGAAATATTCAAGATTATTTCCAAATATCTAGGGAGTCCTTTAGGTCTTGCTCCAAGGGCTCCAATCACTATGGATACAACAACAGATTTCTTCCTGCATAAAAGCTCAACTTCAATTTGCAGATCATAATATTTTGTGATTATCTCCCATTTTTTGTCCTCAATTCATTCATTCATTCATTCATTCATTCATTCATTCTTCTTCTTCTTCTTCTTCTTCTTCTTCTTCTTCTTCTTCTTCTTCTTCTTCTTCTTCTTCTTCTTCTTCTTCTTCTTCTTCTTCTTCTTCTTCTTCTTCTTCTTCCAGTCATAGCAGTTGTCGTCATTGTCATATCGGTTTTACTCCTTTCTCCTCCATTCATCTCTTGGGCAGTGTTCGTTCCCTCTGAAAACCCGTTCTGCCATGGCCTAGCTGAATTGTAGAGCTGTGCTTTAAGTAATTTTCCAAGGGGCTCTGTTTTATTACATTAACAATTTTCTACTGCATTAGGCAGTTTCATGCTACATTATACTGATGCTGCCTGCTAAGAGGGAGGGTAGGGGGAAAGAAAGAAGCATTTCTAGCCAGTTGGAGGAAAAGAGGTATGTTCTCACATAAGTGAAAAAAGTACATTAATAAAATAAGCAGCAGAGATTTTGCGATCAAATTTCCAGGAAGGCTTCATTCCTTGTTTAGCTAAGACTGTACTCCATCAGGAGATCCTTTGTAAATAAGACACAGAAGGAGAAAGGAGACCTATAGCTACCTAGAGCTCCATTATATTCTTATAGTTTTACATATGCATTTTGAATTTCTCCTAGCTAAGGAGGCAACAACAACAACAAAAGGAGGCTATAACCTGAATTGTAAAAGTGCTACACGAAACAGTATCTCCTCACAAAGCTTTGGTGGTGTAACAAGATTGACATCACTAGACATGGCAGCTTGCTGCCAATTAAAGAGTCCCCTTCTCAGTTTCAGGGTCCATGTAACTCATGCACAATGAGATAAAAATTTGCAAGCTGGAAAAAAAGGAACTCTTTAATTAGTGGCATTTTGCTGCCTGCGATGCTATCCCTACTGCTCTGGCAGAATTCTGCAAGAGGATACTAATAAACTATCACAGCCAATGAAACACTGGATGAGGGCAATTTAAAAAATCTTTGAAAAACTCAACAATATAAACAAGGCTACTGGAAGGCAGGAGGTCAGCAGTTTGATTCCCGAGTACTGCATGACGGAGTGAGCTCCCGTCTCTGTCCCGGCTCCTGCCAACCTAGCAGTTCAAAAGCAATAAATTGCAAATAGATAAATAGGGACCACTTCAGTGGAAAGGTAAACAGTGTTCCGTGCACTTGGGTCTAGTCATGTCTGCCGCATGACCACGGAAATGTCTGCAGAATCAGACAGTGCTGGCTCTTTGGCTTTGAAACAGAGGTGAGCAGTGAACCCTAGAGTCGGATACGACTGGCTTTCGAGCAAGCGAAACCTTTACCTTTAACTGAAAAAAAGGAACTCTTTAATTAGTGGCATTTTGCCACTATTAAAAGACTCTTCCTTATCATTGGCCAGAAGATTTCAAAGTCAAAATCTCTTTACCTGTGGGTGGAAGGATGGAGAAGGGGATAGGGGCCAACCTTTTCTCTTTTGGAAGAGGGTTCCGCAACCTGGGAGCTCCCCCCCCCCGGGAGGCCCTCTCTTGTTTTGTCAGCAAATATGCCAGTGAAGGTTGTGAGCATGAGTAATTGAGTGTGATTTCTTCACTTTTCCACTCTGCTGTTGGCTGAGCCCTATAGCAATAATAGCCCAAAGCTAACCAATCCAGCAGCCACATCTGTTTGCTAGATCTAAGGCGTTGTCATCAGGTTTTCTTCTAGCTAGAGCGTCTTCCAACTGAAATGCATAGCCCTGTTTCAACATCTGAACTTGGCAACCCAAGCTGGAGACCCTAAACTGGAGATCCCATACCCTCACCTAGGGATTCCCAACCTACGGCCCATGGGCCAGACCTGGCCTGAGGCACCATTTCCTATGGCCCACTGCTCCCAGAAGTGGAAGCAGACATGTTTGCATCAGCCGTAAGTGTGCCCATGGCTGTTGTAAATGCAGAAGTGGGTGCATTTACCACAGCTGTAAATGTGCCCGCTTCCGTTTCCGGGGACATGGTCTGGCCCGCCCAGCCATTAGGGGGCGTGGTCAGGCCCACAGTGTAAAAAAGGTTGCCCATGCCCTCACACACACACACACACACACACACACACACACACACACACACACACACACACACACACACACACACACACACACCAGCCCATGGTCCCCAGCATCACTCAAGCGATCCTCGTTTCATTCCAAGTTACACAAAAGCAAACTGTGAGTTGCTGGCACCGGCCGCTGCTGTTGCGGTGTACTGCACATCTGTTTTGAGTTTGGTGACTGTGGTGCACTCCAAGTGTGTGTGTATGAGAAAGAGTGTGTTTTGCTCTGATTGTCTGCCCTTGGATTCGTCTTCTGCTCACCATTCTCCCCACACCCACACCCCAACCAATGTTGCTTGGCTGAACCTCTTTGGAGACAGTCAAGAGAACACAGGCTAGACATCTACTAGAATGACAACTGCTCATAAAGACACAAGCCAAAGTCCTGCCTGTTTCGGCATCCCGTGCTGCCTAACCAAAAGCCTTCTAGATTTCAACAAGACAGACATGGAAAATAACAGATCTCTCCTGCTTTCGTTTCCCTGCCCACGGTGTTCGATACCAAAGATTCAGTCTAGCCATAACATGACTTAGAGCAGGGGTCCCCAGCCTTTTCAAGCCAGGGCCCGGGTCATGCTCTCCCAGTCACCTTCAAGGGCTAGATGGCCATTTTGCCCTGCCTGTATGACAGGGCAGCTATTTTGTCCCAACAGCTCCAAAGGGGCAATCATTTTGTTTCTCAAATACCTTTGGAGGGGCGGGGGGCCAAATGAAATGGCACCCGGCACACCAGCCTTAGGTTGGAAACCCCCTGACTTAGAGTAGCCATCAACATCAAGAATTGATGCAATCTCGTGGTTCCCATTGTGGGGCCTGTCGCTGGCTTGTTTGAGCTCCCTCTTCCCCCTGGTCTTTTAATCTTTTTAATCTTTTGTTTTTAAATTTTAACTTTTAAAATTATTATTGGGACCTGTGGATTTTTATAAATTTTAAAAACTTTTTAAATTTATAATTGTAATTTTGAAGTTTTTAACAATGGGTTTGGGTTGGGTTTTATTGTGCTTTTATGATGTTGTAAACCGCCCTGGGTCACCCCGGCAAGAAAGGCGGTATAAAAATGTAAATAAATAAATAAAAATAAATAATAAATAAATTACAGCTGTAAATGAATCCATGGCCAATTCTGGTTCTGGCGGCAGCTGGAGCAAGGTCGGGGCCAGATTGTTTGATGGCACGGGCCAAATCCAGCCCATGGGCCATAAGTGGCAAACCTCTAGCCTAGACGCGATGTGCTGGAAGTCATGAAATCTCCATCAGCAATTTTAGTAATTGGAGGACGCTCTGTTGATGCATTTGGGCAAGGTTTCTTCAAAGGATGCAGAATCTTGGACAAGCACTTTCATCTGACCTAAAAACAAACAAACCACGATTGGTATCCTGATTATTATTTTTAACAGTCAAGATGCAGCCTTAGACAAGCCATCTGTCTGATTCACTTATTTGGTTTCCTGTGTTGAGCAGGAAGTTGGCCTCATTACCCTCAAAGGATCCGTTCCAGCTCTGTTGTTCTACGATTTTTGTACACTAGAAACAGAATTACAGTGCATCTCACCCTAGTAAGGTAAGATTTTCCTGATTTCTCAGGTCAAAATTAGGTAGCTCAGCTTATATTCGGGTCGGCTTATACTTGAGTATCTACTTTTAAAAGCTCTGACTCAGGATGGCCAATGTCCAAATTTCAGTTGGGTCAAGAACTCATGTAAGGAGGCAGCAGGTCCCCCCCAAAAAAGAATTAGCATCCTCTTCCAGGATTCCAGAGACAACCTCACGCACAAGGAGAATTTGTTTGAGCAAAACAAAGTCGTAGGTTTGGTTATCAAGCACGGGTCTTCTCTGTAGCTCCAGGCCCTAAAGCTTTGCATTTTCTCTTTGGTACACACAGCGATGTTATTACTTTCTTGCTGTTTTAGTACCGACGGCATCTCCGGATTCTGGAATGCTGTTGAGTTGGGGATGCAAAAGATCTGAATGCATCCTCTCCCGCCCGTCCTTCAATCTCCCGGGCAAACCTCTGTTTTGTATTTATAATTAGAATCCAGAAATCAGCCAGTGCGCTCATGCTGAGAAGTCAGAAGGGAAAGCCAGAATCTTTTGTTTTGAGAAGATAGCGAGATGGAGAGAGAGAAAAAGAGCGAAAACAGAGAAGGAGGCCCAAGCTTGAAAATGAAGAAGAAGAACTCACATTTGCTAAAGAAATGGAACTCGTGCATGCATGAATATTATATTTTGTCCCTGGCATCTTGTCCCTCGGTCATAAAATTAAACGACATAGATCAAACTAAACAATACTTTCTCTCTGTTTGGAAATTCCCCTACATGCGCCAAGTCCCCAGTTTGGAGGAGAATGAAGCAGAGGGGAAGTCAAAAGAGGGTGCACATGCTGTCACATCTGGGTAATGATCCAACGGCCAACAAACCCTGGGCAGAAAGTTCTCCCCGTCTGAGATATACCAGCTGCTTCCTTGAGCTTGCCAGCTTGGAAAGAGAAAGGTAGTGGGGAGAAGCCTGGGTCTTCCACGAGGAAGGGCACTGTGGTGTCTAGTCATGCCTGCCACATGACCATGGAAACATTTGTAGATCCAGACAGTGCTGGCTCTTTGGCTGTAAATGGAGATGACCACTGAACCCTAGAGTCGGATATGACTGGCTGTCGGGCAAGGGAGACCCTTGCCTTTACCTCTACTAAGGTGTCTGTCCCTCAGGTGAAACTTCCAGAAGGGAGAACTGAAGGGTTTATCAGTCAAGAGGTCATGCAATCCCTTCCCTAGATGTGCTCTTGTCCTGATAATAGTGGTTGGCCTTGAAAATGATGATGATGATAATGATAATGATAATTTCATGTCAGAAATTACTGTGGGTTGAAAGGATTTTTGGGGAAGAAACTCTGCTCAGGGGACGCCCAAATGAGGCTCCTTTCATGTCCCCAAGAGCTGGGACAGAGACAGGCACTCAATCCCTCATGCAGTCCCTGGGTCTCGAACTGCCGACTTCCCAGCCCTTCCAGCTAACAAGGCGAGCTTCTTAACCGCTGAGCCAAGGTTGCCCCTAACAAAATAATGGAACAAACATGGCTTTTGTCTCACAGCTGCAAACTGAGAGGGGGGGGGGCTTCCAGGGACTGACCCACGTGGCCAAAATTTAGAGGGCTGGTGGGAATATGGCGGCTGGGAAAGTGTGGTCCTGCCGGTCCTTTTGCACCTGTACTGCTTTCCTGCTTCTCATCGTTGAATGACTCATCATGGAATGAATACCACTGTCAGAAACTTATCCCAAGGCATCGATCCTAGTTTTTCCATCCTCCCCCACACGGCTCAGTCCTAAATGAGAAAATAGTAACGCCCTGGGGATCAAGTCTATTAGTTGCCGTCAAGTCTGGCCAGGTTATCCTGCTATGGGTACTAGAGTAGACCAGGGGTTCCCACCCTTTTCAAGCCAGGGGACAAGTCACACTTTCTCAGTCAGCTTCAAGGACTGGAAGGCCATTTTACTTTGCCTGCACAATGGAGGTGGCTGTTTTGTCCCAACAGCTTCAAAGGGGTGGCCATTTTGTTTCTTGAATGCTCAATGCCAAGTGTCAGGTGGTGGTTCACCAACCTGACAACCCTGGGGACTAGCGGTCTTGGTAAAGTCCATAGGGAAAGGTGATGCTTCCCCAAGTGAATTAAATCCCACTTGAATCCCTCTTGATGGGGGACAGAAGCTTCATCCACCCTGGCCTGGGCCTTAGGAGGAGTTGGCATGCCAAAAGGGCTCAGGACCAGAATGTGAACTGGATCATTGGTACGGGTATCACATTGAGATGCAGAAGGCAAATGGAGGGTCACCGCATTATATTGTTCCCAGGACAATCTTCATGGCTGATCATCATGAAGAGGGTCTATAATCTGAAACAGGTATGAAAGAAGAAGGAAGGGGAGAGGGAGGAGGAGGAAGAGGAGGAGGAGAAGGAGAAGGAGAAGGAGAAGGAGAAGGAGAAGGAGAAGGAGAAGAAGAAGAAGAAGAAGAAGAAGAAGAAGAAGAAGAAGAAGAAGAAGAAGAAGAAGAAGAAGAAGAAGAAGAAGAAGAAGAAGAAGAAGAAGAAAAAGGCGATGGTGACGGCAATCACAGTAGTGTTTTGGGTGGGAGTTGCAACATCTCCTATAATTAAAAATGAAGACGATCCATGGAGAGATTATTCGATGCCGTGGAAGAATCCTCAGAAAAGGCTGACTCAACAGCTGCCAGACGCTGCCCCATCTCGAAGTGGTAGGGACCGGTGTTTTCTTTCCTTAAGTGGAACATCAGATTACACCATCCTCATTTCAGCAGCCCGACGGCAACCGTCCACTTAACATCTTGATAGATACTCTAAGAGAGCGTTGCAAGGCCTGGTGGCGTTGCTGAGTGAAGAACAACACTCATCCATCAACTGCTAACAGATCACCCGGAGGTATGGCAGGCGGCTCGGGGCATCGTTAAGCCAACTTTCCCATTAGAACTTGGCCGGGGCGTCATTAAGCCAACTTTCCCATCAGAACTTGATCGCTCGCCTAACTTGGGCATAAACTAGACTATGCAAAAGCAAGGCTTTCTCAGAGCGGCCGGCATCCAGTCTGGCGAACCTCCCCTCGGCTGCCACTCTTTATTGCTTGAGCCTGCCCGGGGATGGGGAGGGATGAGCAAACATTAAATTCCAAAACAGTGTAAGTGGTTGCCATAAAATAAAAGGTTTGATTTTTTTTTATGGGGAGACATCAAGGAGACATACCAGTCCTTTAAAAATTTGCCAAGAACCTTCTCTCCCGCCAGCCAAAAAAAGGTCATGCATCACCAAAAATGAAGCTCGGCAAGGAGGATATAATGGTATAGGCCAGTGATGGCAAACCTTGGCACTCAAGATGTTCTTGGACTTCAATTCCCCGAAGCCCAAGTCCCTATAAATCCACACAAATGGGTTTATTGACACTCCAGGTGTTCTTCAATTCCCAGAAGCTGAAGTCCCTGTGAATCCACAGGAATGGGTTTACTGCGTGTACATGCAGTAAACCCATTCCTGTGGATTCACAGGGACTTGGGCTTCAGGGCATTGAAGTCCAAGAACACCTGGAGTGCCAAGGTTCACCATGACTGGTATAGGCTGATTTATGTGCATATCAGAGCAGGGCGAGATCCTGGAAACAAACTATTTAGATACCGTATATACTTGACTATAAATCATCCCGAATATAATTCGAGGTACCTAATTTGGATCTCTAAAACTAGGAGAATAGATTGACCAGAGTATAAAGTGGGGGTGGAAAATGCAGCAGCTGCCAGTGAGTTTCAGTAATTTAAATACATGAAAATACGGTAAAATTAAATAATTTAGACTTATGTATGGATTTTTTTTAATGTTTACATTGATCCAAGAATAAGTCGAGTCCCATTTTTGGACCTCATTGGGGGGGGGGGGCTAAAAAACTAGACTTATACTTGAGTATATACAGTACTTTGAATAAGACTAAGACTAAGTCTAAGTCTAAGTCTAAGTCTAAGAATAAGAATAAGAATAAGAATAAGAATAAGAATAAGAATAAGAATAAGAATAAGAATAAGAATAAGAATAAGAATAAGAATAAGAATAAGAATAAGAATAAGAATAAGAATAAGAATAAGAATACAGTAATTGTGTGCCGTCAGGTCAGTTCTGGCATACAGCGATCCTTTTCTAGGCAGAAAATACATAGAAGTGGTTTATCATTGCCTTCCTGCTGGGGGAACCCTGGGACTATGCAGCCTGCCCAAAGCTACACAGGTGGGCTTTCCTCCCTGGAGGCACATCTGGGAATCAAACCCCCAACCTTTGGCTCCACCTAAACAATTGGGCTATCCAGGCAGCTATAATTTATACATCAGAGCAGGGTTTCTCAACCATGGGTCCCCAGATGTTCTTGGACTCCCATTCCCAGAAGCTCTGATTAGGAGAGGTCCAGACTTGGGCTTCTGGGAATGGAAGTCCAAGAACATCTGGGGACCCAAGGTTGGCTAAGGCAGAGCAAGGGGCTAGGACTCAGGAAACCGCAAAGTTAGGCTCTCTGGAACTTCCATGGAAACACAGTTGGAACTGGTAAAACCACTCCTTAACTATCTCACGTTCCTTGTAACTCCTGTTAGGGATGCCATAAGTCAGTTCTGATTTGAGGGCATGTAAGGACAAATGCTATTTATACATACAGGAGCCAGCATTTAGTACATTGGGCGAGGAAGCCTGGGTTCGAATCCACATTGGGTCACAGATTCTCACAGTGGTGGCAGCAGAAGCAGTGGGGGAAACCACTCCTTGACCATCTTGACTTATGAGGGCCACCTGACCTCCGGAGCAATTTAGTGGCACCATCGCTCAAGAGGTTAAGATGCTGAGCTTGAAGACTGGAAGGTCAGAGTTCAGTTCCTGAGTACTGCACGACGGAGTGAACTCCCATGTCTGGCCCAGCTCCTGCCAACTGAACAGTTCGAAAGCAAGACATTGCAAGTAGATAAATAGGTGCCACTTCGGTGGGAAGGTAAATAGTGTTCCATGCACTACAGTGTTGAGGCATGCCTGCCACATGTCCATGGAAACGTCTGCAAAACGCAGACAATGCTGGCTCTTTAGCTATCAAAGTAAGGGCGACTTTTACCTTTATCCCTAACATATACACAGGGACTGTGGTGGGTTAGCAGTTAACACACTGAGCTTGATGACCAGAAGGTTGGCAGGTCAGCAGTTTGAGACCCGAGTGCAGCATGATGGAATGAGCACCTGTGTTCTGTCCCAGTTCCTGCCAACCTAGCCATTTGAAAGCAAGAAACTGCAAGGAGATAAATAGGTACCACTTTGGCAGGAAAGGTAACGGTGTTTCCATGCACTCCGGTGTCTAATCATGCTGGCCAAATGACTACAAAAATGTTTGCAGACAGAGACAGTGCTGGCTTTTTGGCTGTAAACAGAGATGAGCACCGCTTCCTAGAGTCAGACACGACTGGCTTTAGAGCAAGGGAGGCTTTGACCTTTTACCTATCATATGCACAAAGAGATGTAGAACTCGAGAACTGCAATGGATTTCTGTTTATTTTAAACACCAGGAAAATCACTGAGGAAGACAATGGCTACAGGGGCTGGGTACCTGTCGTCAAGATATTGTTCACTACGGATGGGCAACTCCACGTCCCTGATCTTCCTGCTTTCTAGATTGTTCCCTTTAACCCTTGATGTGAAGACTTCTTGACTGGAGGCCACCTTCAAAAGAGGATTGTCCCATCGGCAAGCCCTTGGAACGGAAGAAGGCCACCCTCCAGACAAACAAAATGAAAGCATGCAAAAGGCGCAGGAAACCAGCGATACCTTTATTGGATCACTAAAAAAAACCAGACGTTGCGCAAGCTTTCGTGGTTCAAGACCCACTTCTCCAACAGGTATTAAAATGTTCATAGCATGGTGGTCTGCCAGGCTCTCGTCTTACCAACAGCAAGATATTTCATGGAGTTAGGGTGCCACCAGTGGTGGGCATCAGGAGGTTTGCACCAGTTCGCCAGAACCGGTAGCAGAAATTCTGGCTGGCTCCATCCATCCAAGTTTTGAAATAAAGTACCGTATATACTCAACTATAAGTCATCCCGAATATAAGTCGAGGAACCTAATTATGACCTCTAAAACTAGGGAAATAGTTTTTGAGTTTTTACGATCATGTTAGTGCTTTTTAAAAATCTATGTTTGAATTTGCACCATCTTGTTTTACGACCCTCGGGGTCAGTGACCTAAGTATAGGTCGAGTCCCCTTTTTGGTCCTTATTTTGGGGGCTAAAAAACGAGACTTATACTCGAGTATATACAGTAGTCCTAATTTGGGTGCAATTCAGGGTTTTCTCCTTGGCCACGCCCACCATACCACGCCCACAGTGTGCTAGTAAATTTTTTTGGAGCCCACCACTGGATGCCACTCCTACAAGAAGCTGGGTGTGTGCCCACAGTCCATGTAACCCTCTCTGAACATTTTAATACTTCCCCGAAGAAGCGGTCTTGAATCACGAAAGCTTGCACAATATTTTGTTTTTCTTAACGAGCCAATTAAGGTATTGCCCGTTTCCTGCATTGTTTGCATCTTTTACAATTTTGATATGGGACACACGGCTGGTCTTCCTTGTTTGCCTATGAAATGAAGCAGGAGGCCGCCCTGGGTAGAAAAGCCATAAATTATTGGGTCCCCCCCCCACCGCCTCCTCAGATTTCCTAACCCCAAAGATGGAACAAGGGTTCTGCGTGTCTGCCGGGGCGAGCCACTCGAAAGGAAGGCCCATGAATTTGTAGGCCAGTTCTGGTGCTCAAGGAGATTTATTACATTCGCCGGTCCCCCAGCCATCCTGCTCTGCGATGAAAGACAGAAACAAAACGTTCTCCTGTCGTTGGAGAAAGAGGCGGGGGGAGAACATGAGGTGGCCGGTGGTTCGTCATCAAGATGTTTTGACTTTGACAGGGCCTGACAAGGGGGATGGGGGGGGCTCCCCCTTTGTAGCTTCCCCCTCTCCTTCCCCATGAAAACACCGACCCCCCTCTTCACCAGGAAGGAAAGTGGGTGGGGGGAGAGAAACAAGAATGCATCTTTGTCCACATCCCAGAGAGAGTAGCATGGGGGTGTGTAAGACAATCTCTCCACATTTCTGACCAACCGCCGTCAGGGAGCATGCAGAGGCCTGCCGTGTTCACAGTGCTCTGACAACCATGATGCCCTCTGGAAGGGTTTCCTTACACACACACCAAGAATGGGATTTGGGAAATGCAAGCACTTTTCAGTTCTGGACAGCAAAAAGAAGGTGGTGTTTCTGAAGTTGACCCATCTGTGAAGGTCATAGCTCAGTGGTGGTGAACCTATGGCACGCGTGCCAGAGGTGGCACTCGGAGCGCTTTCTGTGACACCCATGCAGTCACCCAAGCACAGAGTCTGCCCCACCCTTCTGCCCAGCAGCCCAATGGGAGCACTTCCTCCCTCCCCCAGCACAGATTTCACCCCACCCCCTGCCCAGCAGTCCAATGGGAGCGTTTCTTTCCTCCCCATTGCTGTGTTGGCACTTTGTGATACATAAGTGGGTTTTGGGTTGCTGTTTCGGCACTCGGTCTCTAAAAGGTTTGCCATCATTGTCGTAGCTGATCCCTTATGATCTGCCTTTGTAGCTTTTGCTCAGTTCCAGCAGAGAAATGGAGAGGGATCCATCCATCCATCCATCCATCCATCCAGATTGACCCATCTGGATCGACCTATCCATCCATCCATCCACCCATCCATCCAGATTGACCCATCTGGATTGACCTATCCATCCACCCATCCATCCACCCATCCATCCACCCATCCATCCACCCATCCATCCACCCATCCATCCACCCATCCATCCACCCATCCACCCATCCATCCAGATAGTGGGTATCAGGCAGTGGTGGCCCAGGTTTTAGTCTGAGCTTCATGGAAACTACAAGTTAGATTTACTGCAAGTGCTGAAATAATTGTCCAGAACGCATCCATTGTGCAGCTAGAACAATACAGCTGGAGATGACGGTGGAGCCCAAATGAAACCAATTGGACTTCCGCAGCAGTGCAACTCAACAGGATTCTCACATGGAATTTTGCACAAAACGCAAAATTACTAACGCAGCTGCTGACAGAAAACAACATCACAAAAACACCCATCCACCAGTTTTTTTAATTCATGTAAGAGCTCAAAATTCACCTTGTTGTTTTTAAACAGTGGGAATGCCTTGGTATATAGCAAAACTCTTTTACAAAGAAAATGAGAAATAGGGCAAATATTTGTCAATATCTTCAAGGGGAACTAAAGAGGGGAAGAACTATCTAACTCAGAACTTCAGTTTTAAACATTGAATGGGTGGAAACATGCTGTAAATCTTGCTAAAAATGCATTTCTATCTTCATTTGGTCTCCCCCAACCATCCTCCATAGTTTGCAAAAAAGAGGAAAAAGTAAAATTCTGACAAGATATTTTGAAGGAAAAAATGGAATCTTGCTGATTTTAAATCCAAGGATCTTTCCGTAAGCCCCTTTTGTCTTAATTTTAGTAAAAAGAAAAGATTTTCTCATGTACCGCATTAAAAAAAATCCATGCTGCTCCATTATCAGCCTTAATGTCATGGGGAAGGGGTGGGGTGGGGGAAGGGAGAGAAATTATCAAGAGAAATCAAATTTTCCGATGGCATCCCGACGCCATTAAAATGCCAAACAATAAACTACCAGCCTGCAAATTAGATCAGTGAGAAAATATCAAACACATTGTGAGGGTCTCTAAAAATCCATAATTGCATTTAAGGCCGGGGCCTCCCCCGGGAGAGCAGCCGGTAAAGATCATCCCCCAGCCCCCCCCCCAGCCCCCCGGCTGCCCTAGATGAGAAGCTATTGATGGGACAATAAAAATCGACAAGCTAACCAAATAAACATGGAAGCCGGGGTGTCATTAAATATTCAGTAGGCAAAATTTTGAAGGGCGGGACGGGGTGGGTGGGTGGAGGGGGCACAATGTTCATCAACACTTCCCTTTCTGAATACCGCCCCCCTCCTACCATGTCCCAAAGTGCTCTGAGCTTCGGCAAGTGACAGTAGTAATAACGCTTCGCCCTGAAGCCCTGTTTGCAATGCAGAAGGATAGTGCCATAGGACAGAGGGGCAACATGAATTAAGCAAATATTCCCCCACCCCTTTGGGGCTCTAAACAGGAGATTAACTCTCCGCTCATTGGGGCGGGGGTTGTGGTAATAACCACAGTTCTAGGGAGATCCGTTGGCCCCAGTAGTCTTCAGTTAAGTAATTAAACTCTCAATTTCCAACCACCTCTCCGTGTTCCTGGACCTTCGACGAGGAGGCCTATTGCGTAGTTAGAGAATGGGCAGGATGACAGGGACAGTCTGAACCCATTAGGATTCTTTCTTTGACAAAACCACTGCTGGGACTGGAGAAGAAAACAGGAATCTTTAAGCAACGGGAGAATAATTATAGTACACCGCAATTTTGTACAAGGCCATTACTGGCAGGAAACAAAGGTCAGCTTACATCCTAATTAATAAACTCCCGGTATCCGTGCATGGATGCCACTGTGGTGCATTTCTCATGACCCGTGAGCTACCGGGAGAAATTACATGAGCTTGTTGAGCAATGGCTACAATATTAGGTGTCTACGTTCATGCATGAAACAGCCATTGTAGGTGGGAAAGTTGAAGTAGTCCCATGACGGGAAGCCTCTGGTTGAGTGTAGCAGCCGCAGTTTCTGAATGCTGAAACTGCTTCTCATGCAAAGCTTCTTCTTGGCACTTTCTCAAGATCATTGCTCCAAACAAGATACACCTAGAGAGTTTCATGTTACTCGCTCTTGCTGTTGCCACCCCAAGTCAACTGCTGTCAGAGACTGGGTGCATGATGGAACATCTGCTGAGAGGACGTAGAAAGGAGCCTCTCTGCAGATCAGTGCTGGCGAACCCTTGCCACTCCAGGTGTTCTTGAACTTCAATTCCCAGAAGCCCAAGTCATCCCTCCTGCTGGTCAGGACTTCTGGGAATTGAAGTTCAAGAACATCCGGGGTGCCAAGGTTCACTGTCACTGCCGTAGGTAGCTGCAAAAAGCCAGTAGAGATGAGAACTATGATAGTCAACTGGAAGCTTCTCAGTGCATTGAGATTTATTGTCAGATTTCTGTAACAACTGTAGATGTCACATCCTCCCGGATCATCTCGTGCAGTATTTTCCAGTGGGTTTTGACATAAGCGAAAGGTCACAGAACTACAGCGTGTATGGCACAGTTGTGAGATAGTTGCCTTGCTCAAGGCCACTTGGGTTTTCACGGCTCGGTGGCAACTAGAACCTTGTATGCTTTAACCAGTACAACACACTATCTCTCACACATGTCCAGTTCTAGTCTACACAATTCCTTATGTTAGAGCAGGCGTTCTCAAGATTTTCACGCCATGGGCCAGACTACTCATACATCATTTCTCAAGGAGAAGGGTAAGAAACACATGATGTATGATCTCCATGTGGTCTTGAGGGGCCTTCTTGCATCTCCATATCTATCAGATAGCACCCTATTCAAAATACCTATATACCTTCTCCTAAGCAGAGCCCTTGGTGCCTCCTCTAAAATGCTACTGTGATGGAGCTGGGTTAGCAAAAATAGTTCTTTCTGCTCACTGACTCTTGTTCTCATGAGGTTCCTCAAAGCTGGGGGACCAACAAGAGAAGAGAAAACCTCAGTAGCTGCACTGTCAGCTCTATCCATCTCCCTTTCTTCTCTTTTTGCTGCCAGTGGGAGGGAATGGGGAAGGAAAAGCCAAGTTTATGTAAATGACCAATGACAGTGTTATTGTGGAAGGAATATCAATGGAGTAATTACAGTTATATCGCTCCGACACTGCTGCTAGTGCCACAGCCGATCCCGGCGCAGAGCTGGTGCTAATTTTTCACACCGGTTCCCTCGGGAAAGATCGTAGCTGTGCTCCTAAGAGCAGAGCTAATAATCGGAGCCTCAGAGCCACCGCTGCTGAAATTCGCCCCCAAGGTCTTTCTGAGCAGACTGCTAAACGCTGCCTGTCTCCCCGGAGAGGGGAGGAAGAGAGATAAAATGATTAAAAACTGCCAGATTGCCTTGGCAATCATTTGCCTTGACTTTCAGCCAAAAGACAAGATAAATCTGAGCAACTTTGCACGCTGCCCCTCCCCAGTCACATTGCTGTGATTCCCCCCCCCCTTCCCTGTTTTCAAGAATTGATAGGGTGGAAGACAAGGCTTGGTGTGTAAGGCCTCATTGTATGACCAGAACATAGGCAACTCAAAGGGAATAATACAGGCTTGTAAAATACGGCCAAAGACTCCATATAACAAGAAGCATCTCATTAACTGAACTTGCCACATCTTCTGAAAGCTGAAGTAGCAACTCATTCGCACGTGGTATTCCCTTATCACAAGAAGCTTCTGTTGACTGTAACAATCACAATCTCTGAGAGCTTGACCAAAGGTTCATGCAAAGTCTGATGTTTTCTCAAAAGCATTGCTCTAGTCACACATCCTCTGGAAGATTGAGTTGAGCAACTAGCCCAAGGTTACCCCATAGTTTCATTGCTCAGTGGAATCTAGAACTTGGACCGCCTGAGTTCCTGGTGCCACACTAGGTCTCCATGACTTCAAGGCTCCACCATGGATGTGAACTTTCAAGTTAGGGCTCTGCAAGTGGAATAGCAAAGAAGCAAGACTTGACCCTCCAGGGCTACAGAAACTTGGAATCCATGTCTACAGTTTCTGAGCCCAGAGAGGAGAAAATATCTGGCTTAGTGGGTGGAGTTTACGTAGTGAGTGGATCCTTATTCAGAGCCTTCAAACTGTTGAGTTGTGGAATGTGTGGACTCCCAGATGTGGATTGAGCACAACTCCACTTAGCCCTGGACCGCAGAAGAAGAAGGAAGAAAGAAAGAAATTGGAAGGGAAGGAAGAAAAATGAGTTGGAAGAGAAGGAGGGAGTGAAAGAAGGAAGAGAAGTTGGTTGGATTAAAAGGAAGAGAAATTCGTTGGAAAGGAAGGGAGGAAAGGAAAGCAATTAGTTGGAGGAGAAGGAGGAATGGAAGAGAAATTGGTTAGAGAAGAAGAAAAGTAGGAAGGGAAATTAGTTGGAAAGGAAAGAAAGAAGGAAGGAAGGAAAAGAAAATAGTTGGAATGATGGACGGAAAGAAGAGAAATCAGTTAGAACAGAAAAGAAGAAAGAAAATAAGGGTGACTATGTATTCATGATCATTTCAAAATAAACCCCTTATTTATTTATTTATTTATTTATTTATTTATTTATATTGCCGCCCACTCGCCATAGCGACTCAGGGTGGCTTACAAACAATACATTACCATTAAAATATGTTGATGAGGGTTCAAGGGGAGGGTTGGCGAAGTCCTCAAACTGCCCTGGCTTCTTCTCCCTCCCGCTGGCAGAAACCCACTTATTTGTTGACTGCATCTGCCTCCAGTTTAACCCTGTTCTTCCAAATTCTAGAACCAGCCCTCACCATCCAAATTCTGCACATGGGTGACCAAGTGAAGGAAGAAATCAGTTGCAGACCCCTGGCCAACCATCTCTTTAATCTGCTACATGTCTCTAAGCTGGAGTCCATTGACAAACGCTGACTCCCAATGCCCAACCAGCTGTCAAGTATGATCCCAATTGGCAGGGGTACCCAAACGATGGCTCGAGGGCCAGATCTGCCCCACCCGACACCAATTCATCTTGGCTCACACCACCCTCCTTGCTCCCGGAAGCAGAAATACAATGGGCCCCCATTGGGCCAGATGAATTGGCATCGGGGGGCTGGATCCAGCCCACAAGCCATAGTTTGGACACCCCTGGTTTAAGCAGAGAAAAAGGCCCCCTGAATCCAGATGCCCTCTCTGTTTTACAGTGGTCCAGGACTGTCTGGTTAACTAAAACACATCACGTACTCACCCACCCCAACTATTAAACTATTCCCGACAATTTACAACAGCCATAACGTTTTTGACAGTTCCTCTTTGCTAAAAAGTTAACCGGGGCAATAATCGGGTACTTAGCTTTCAAGGAAAACAAGCTAAAAATTTGTGATTTAGCAACAGCAAAACAGGAAAGGGGGAGCCAGGGGTGATGGGATGGGGGGGGAACACTCCCTAATTGTTTCATTTAAGAGTATTTCTGGGTTTTACTTTGGTTGTTGTTTTTTAAAGACATTAAGAAGGTTTGAAGCAAACCAGGTATTTCATATGGAGTCACTTTATTCCATTATTTTTAAAACTGCACAGGGCAGTTTGGGTTGTTTATTCTGATCTGTGGCACTAAATAAAAACCATAACGGCATAAAAATAGCTTTCCAGGGGAAGATAAAAGAAAACCTACTGCAGAATGAAACAAAGAAGATTGGGTCTTTTATCTTCTCTTCTCCCACTGACTTGCCCAAAACACTGACTTGAAATCAGGATTTTTTTAACCCCAATTTCAGGTTGTGTGGTGTCTAATCCGGGGTGAGCATAGATACCGGTCTCCCCAAGATCAGCTGGAGACCATCTCTACTGTTTAGACCAGGGGTTCACAACCTTTTCGCACCATGGGCCAGACCACAACCCACAGGACAGTTGAGTGGGCCCGCCGTAAACGCTGCCATAAAATGCATCCATGGCTGTCATAAATGCATTTACAACATTACGTTACAGTACAGTACATTACGGCAGTGTTTACAGCAGGCGTAGGCATGCATGGGCGTGTTTTACAGCTGCCATAAACATGTCTGCTTCCACTTCCAGTTAGGTTGGCCACCCCTGGTCTAGAGGCTACAGTCTGCCCTGGGAGGAGAGATAAACTCCAGCTGATGGAGGAGCCTGACCTCTGTTGATCTGGTGTATCTCCCTGTAGCAATTTCCTGCTACTTCATCTTTTCTCGTGTCAGGTCAAACGTTGACCTGATAAAATGAAGCCACCTTCTTGGCTTTGTCATGGGCCAAACTTAAGTCCTCATCGGTGCAGGTTTCCAGCTAGATTCTGTATCTCTCCATATTCACACAACACGATGTCCACCAACAGCCCCCACTTGTTCATGTTGGTCTTACATTAAGGTACCCTTAGTCTATTCAGGGTCCTCCAAGTGACATAGAAGAGGTTGAATCCCTCAGCCAGATCCTCCTCTTCTAATTTGGCTTTGCTCTTGCGTACCCTCAAGAATGTTTGTTCTTGCAATAAAGCTCTTCCTGGATCTGAGCCGACAGAACATAAAATGACAATTGATAATAGTAAAGGTAAAGGTCTTCCATGCTCAAAAGTCAGTCGTATCAGGCTCTAGGGTTCAGTGCTCATCTCTGTTTCATAGCTGGAGCCCCAGCGGTAGATGTTTTTGTGGGTATGTGGCAAGCATGCCTAGATCTGGAGAACATGGAATCCTGTTTACCTTCCCACCGAAGTGGTCTCTATTTATCCACTTGCAATTTCTTGCTTTTGAACTGCTAGGTAGGCAGAAGCTGGGACAGAGACGGGAGCTCATTCCATGGTCCAGTACTCAGGTATCGAACTGCTGACCTCCTGCCTTCCAGTCAGCGTCTTAGCCACTTGAGCCACTGCAGTCCCTTTGATAATAGTAGACTGTACCAATATAAGAGGTGGTAGTCAAGCTCACTAAATCACCCAATGTAAGAACAAACTTGTTTTACAGATACAGTAAAATCCTGGGTTACGATGGAGGTCCGTTCCAACAGCCTCTGTTGTAACCTGAAAAAATTGTAACCTGAAACATCAATAGGGATGCCTTGGAAATGTTTTAAAAATGGACCTGAATTAATTGTTGTAAACTGGAAAAAAAAAACATTAAAAATTTGTAAACCGGGACGGCATTTCCATAGGATTTCCCATTGTAAACCGGAGCAAACTTAAACCGAGGTGGTTGTAATCTGGGGTTTTACTGTATTTTCAAATACATACCATATTTGAGAGTGTGGTAAATGGGGAAGGAAATAACATTCTTTGAGGAAGGCCAGCTTTCACCCAACAGCCACTAGTTGCTGAGACCCTCTCTCTAGCCCATCCCGGCATCTCTTTTCTGCTGATATAGAAACGGGGAGCGAAATGAAAGCGTTTCCATCTCTCTGTGTCTAAAAGAGGCCTAGTAAGCAAAAGTTATCTTCCATCACAGTTAATAAAAGAAGGCCTTTAAGCGCTAAGTAGGAAATTATACCCACTGTCTTCCTGCTACATTAAAGCTTGGGTGCCTTTAATTATGTATGGCCTATTTTTATTTAACGGGTGTTGTGCTTTTCCGGGAGGGGGAGAAGGAAATAATCAACGTGGAGCTTTCCGGAGGTTGTTCCCGAGGCGAGCCAGAAATGAACTGGACAAGCGAAGGGATGAGCGGTAATCGAGTGAACGCGCCGTGTTGTTATGGAATGTGGAAAATCACACTCGGAGGCTATCTGCCGGGCGATTCACCAGCAATGCAAACATTGCTCCGGAGAGAGGAGGTGGCCGGCCACCACTAACAAACCAGAGTTTCTAGTTACCGATCCAAGAAACCTCCCTGAGTGAGAGGGTATCAAACAAGGCACCCCTGCCCCATCCAAATTGGACTGGTAGTACTGCCTTTCCTCAATGACAACTTCTGTCCTATCTGGATAGCTTAGGAAGACCTGATCGATACGGCATGGACAAATCGGAAGGGACCAATCAGTACAAATGTAGAAAGACGCAAGCCTTGACTCCGTCACCTTGTCACCAACAACTGGCATCTGCCATCACTTGGCTGAAAGTTAGGCCAGCCCCACTAAAAATAGGCTACATTATGCCTTAGGATCAGGGACTGCAGTAGTTCAAGTGGCCAGAGTTCGCCCCACCCCTCTGCCCAGCAGCCCAATGGGAATGCTTCCTCCCTCCCCCAGCACAGAGCTTGCTCCACCCCTCTGCCCAGCAGCCCAATAGGAGCACTTTCTCCCTCCCCCAACCAAAAAGTTTGCCCTTCTGCGGCACAGACAGTGGCCTGTTGAGCTTGGGGACTTGGTCTTTCAAAGGTTCACCCTCACTGTCCCAACCATTCCTCAGTGGTCGCACCTTTTCTCCACCTACTCCATCATTGTCAACATACAAGGGTACCATAATATGTCCTTCTACCTGAGGAAGTCCAATTTGCTCTTCTGCCCATTTGGCCCAACTTAGACAGAGGCCTCACCTTGTCCAATGGATGGGCCGGCTGTGCTACCATAGACTGATGAAGGGCTTGACCTTATGTTACTCTAGGAAATGAATCATTTTTGGGTACAGCCCTACTCAGAACTACACTCCAGTAGGGTCAAAGTATGGACTCCCCAAGCCAAACAACCATCAGATTTCACTTTATTCATGACCAGGGCAAAAGGCATCAAAATGAGAGTAACCGTTCTGAAATATCAAGAAGACAACAATCTAATGAGCGAGAAAAGAAAAACCCAACGGTAAGCAATATTAGATGCATCTGCCTCCAGCTTCTGAAACTTCACCAGCTAATTTGCATGTAGCAATAACAATAACAATGTCAAGTGCACTTGCGGTGGTTCAAGTGGTTAAGTCACTGAACTCGACAACTGGGAGGTTGGAGTTCGATTCCTGAGTACTGCATGATGGAGTGAGCGCCCGTCTCTGTCCCAGCTCCTGCCAACCTAGCAGTTCCAAAGCAAGAAATTGCAAGCAGATAAATAGGGACCACTTTGGTGGGAAGGTAAACAGCATTCCGTGCACTCTTGATGCACTTTGGCTATAAACAGAGATGATCACTGAACCCTAGAGTCAGATACGACTAGCTTTTGAACAAGGGCAACCATTTACAGTAGCATAGTGGTTAGGATGCTAAGCTTGATGACCAGAAGGTTGGCGGGTCAGCAGTTCAAGACCCGAGGGCTCCATGACAGAGTGAGCACCTGTCATTTGTCCCAGCTCCTGCCAATCTAGCAGTTCAAATGCAATAAATTGCAAGTCGATAAATAGGTAACACTTCAATGGAAAAGGTAACAGTGTTCTGTATAGTTTGGCCTCTAGTCTTTGCCTGCCACAGGACCACAGAAACGTCCGCAGATGCAGACAGCGCTGGCTCTTTGTCTGTAAACAGAGATGAGCACTGAACCCTAGAGTTGGATACATCTGGCATTCAAGCAAGGGAGACCTTACTGCCACATAGGACTTGGACACCTTTGATGAGATTTCAGACATCTTTCCAAACCTTGAGGACTAGAAATTTTGGTCACCAAAAACTGTTGTAAGGCCACCAGCACCATTTCATGTGCCCCCTCAACCCTCCAAGGGTGTTTGAGAAACAAAATGGCTGCCCCATTGAAGCTGTTGGGACAAAATGGCCACCACCACCCCATCGTGCAGGCAGGGTAAAATGGCCATCCGGCCCTCAAAGCTGGCTGAGACAGCTTGACCCGGCCCTTGACTTGAAAAGATTGGGAACTCCTGGGCTAGTTTTGCTGAGGTGTACCTTTTCCTGCCTGTATTTTTATTTTACAACCAATTTTTTAAAGCATTTTTTTTTTTTGCACAATTATTAAAAAGTCGGGAAGCCGCTCTTCCTTTGGGAATTTCCTTCCACCCACTGATCTTTCGCCAGCAGCTCGGCTTAGAGAGCCTTCGTCTCCATCCGCTCCAGAGCCCCTGGGCCCTTCCTGGATGCTGCCCGGGCAAAACAGCCCCGGCACTGTGAACTTTGGCTCCCGAAGGAACATGTGGCGTTGGCAGAGCACAGAGCAGAGCGCACAGCTGCAGCCCAGAAGGGACACACAAGCCCTGCCAGAGGGCGGGTGCCAGTTGGCGTGGGCATCAGAGGGCTGCAGATGTGTCGGCAATGAGGATAACAATGGCAATCGGATTGGCTCCTGGCCATCCAAAGGGAGGGTAAAAAGGATAAAGAGCCCGTTTAGGGAGGTTAGCCTTATATTCAAAGAAGATTGCAAGTAGATAAATAGGTAACACTTCAGTGGGAAGGTAAACAGCATTCCATGCACTCCAGTGTCTAGTCATGTCTGCCACATGTCCATGGAAACGTCTGCAAATGCAGATAGCACAGCCTCTTTGGTTGTATACAGAGATGAGCACTGAACCCTAGAGTCAGATGCGGCTGGCTTTTGAGCAAGGACGACCTTTACCATTACCTAAGATGTGTGTAAGTTAGGTAGAATGGAGGGTTATGAGATTTGTAGTGTCAGAACCCCAAAACTGTCATTATTATGAAGTCCAAACTCAACTAATGCGTAGGCAGATCTCTCCTTCCTGACACGGGAGATGGTGTAGACCAGTGGTGGCGAACCTATGGCATGCATGCCTGAAAGGCCACTCAGAGCCCTCTCTGTGAGCACTTGCGCCATCTCCCCAGCACAGAGTCCAACCCACTCCTCAGCCTGGTAGCCCAATAAGAGTGCTTCTTCTTTTCCCCCAGCACAGAGTCCACCCCCACCCCTCTACCCAGCAACCCAATGGGAGTGCTTCCTCCCTCCCTCAGCGCAGAGTTCACTCTGCCCAGTAGCCCAATGGGAGCACTTCCTCCCTCCCCCCAGCACAGAGTTTGCCCCACCCCACAGTGGTGTGGATGGCATCCTGTTGGATTTGGTCTCTCAAAGGTTCTCCATCACTGCTGTAGACCAATGGGCCACACCCCACATAGGAACTTCGATTCCCAGAAACCTAAAGCAGTCCATCGTCTGATCAGTGCTTTGGGGAATTGACTTAGGCTTCTGGGAATTGAAGTCCAAAAAAACCCCCCAAAGTTTGGGTCAAAATGTCTTCTATCAAACTGGTTTACGGTAGAAAACAGCATCTTTGCTATTCTTCAAGAAAGGCCAAGAACGATTTAAGGAAGTTTTCCATCCAAGTGTCTTATACAAGTTGTGGGTTCCCTCCACGTTGTTCTAAGATTTATTTTCCCCGTGCCTAGACCTCATCAAGCCAAGAGGGAGAAAAGTTTGCACTGTCTCAGCCAGCCAGGGGAAGGGGGTGGGGTGGGGTAACAAAACACAAACCCAAGCTGTTGATCGGACTTGGTAATTTTGGCTATAAATAAGAGAACACTGCGGTTCTGGAAGCATCTGGCACTTGGCAGTTATCGTAGAGATAGCCTCCAACCTTCCCTCCGGCTTGTTAGCATAAATCTTCTTGCCGGAAAAAAATGCATGCAAAGAGATAGTTGGGCGATAAGAGCGGTTTCAACAGCTTCTCTGTGACTTATGGGTTTTCAGCAAAGCCTTTCCCTGCCAAACTCACACACAGATAAAAATGCAATAAAAATCAAAAGCTGCACTACGATAAGAAAGTATTGGCAAAGACACGGATATATTCAACGTACAGTTCCAAGGATCCTTCACTTTACATCGTTGACTTCGCTTGTCATCGAGTCCCTTCAACACAGAGGTGAGCAAAAGAAGTTCTGATCTTCCAGACAATTCTGGACCAATGATGGCCAATCTTGGCACTTCAGATGTTCTTGAACTTCAATTCCCAGAAGCCCAGAAGGAGGGCTGACTTGGGCTTCTGGGAACTGAAGTCCAAGAACATCTGGAGTGCCAAGGTTCCCTATCATGGTTCAAGACTACAGTTCCCACAAGGATTATGGTCATGGGAGTTTCTGCAGAACACCTATGAGATTCAACATTTCCCTGTCCTTAGCTTAGCATCTCCAACTTCTCCATCCACATCCCCCTCTTTCTAGAGTATTTGCCTATGCAATGGTTCTTCTAGAACAGGGGTTCTCAACCTTCCCCCCCCCAGATGTTCTTGGACTTTGATTGCTGGAAGCCCTGCTCAGTAGATGTGCTGACTTAGGATTCTTGTAATTGAAGTCCAAAAACACCTGGAGGCCCAAGGTTGAGAAGTCCTGCTCTAGGACATGGGATGGTTCTTCTGAGTCTTCTCCGTTTGGTGACCCGCATTGACTCAGATCCAAGCTCTTCATCCCTCCACACCAAGGACAAATATTGAAGATGAAGCTACAGCACTTTGGACACCCAATGAGAAGAGAGGACTCACTTGAGAAGGCCTTGATGCTGGGAAAAATCAAGGGCAAAATGAGAAGGAGGTGGCAGAGGATGAAGTGTCTGGATGGCATTGCTGATTCAATGGGCGTAGAGCTGAGCAGGCTTTGGAGGGTGGTGGAGGATGGGATGCCTGGCATGCAGTGGTTCATGGGGTCACGAAGGATTGGACTAGACCAGGGGTGCCCAAACTATGACCTGGGGGCCAGATGCAGCCCCCGACACCAGTTCATCCGGCCCACAAAGCCCTCATCGCTCCTGGAATTGGAAGTAAAATGTGCCTGTACTGGCGTGTTTTACTTCCACTTCCAGGAGCGATGAGGGCTTCACGGGCCAGATGAATTTGTGTTGGGGGCTGCATCTGCCCCATGGGCCATAGTGGCCGGCTCCCTGAACCATGTGACTGGCCCACAGCCTGAAAAGTTTGGGCACCCCTGGACTAGACTATTTGACTGAACAACAACAGAGTTTAGTGCTCATTTCCATTTACAGCCATAGAGTCAGCGCTGTCTGCACCTGCAGACACCTCCATGGTCATGTGGCAGGAATGCTGTTACCTTTCCCACCTGAGCAGAACCTGTTTATCTACTTGCAATTTCTTGCTAGGTTGGCAGGAGCTGGGACAGCGACGGGAACTCACGTCATCGTGGAGCACTCAGGGCTCGAACTGCTGACCTGCCGACCTTCCAGCCATTGAGTTCAGCATCTTAACCACTCAGTTGAGTGGTTGTAGTATTAAATACTCCAACCTAGAGAGGTCAAGAGCTTGGCAGAAGAGGACATCCTTCCTTTGGCAATACAAGATGAACTCTCCCGGGGCAAGCATTTGAAGAGGAAGCCCCGAAGCCTTCCAAAACCGAGCTTGGCACCCTTCCGTTCCCTAATTCTCCTGCCGGCTTGAAAGGTTTCCTTGGCAAACCACAGGCAGTCGGCCGCAGTTGTGGAAGAGAGAGAACGAGAGAGAGATGGTGGGGAGAGATCTTTCCAAAACAGAGCACAAGCGGCTTTCTTTCTGGCGAAGCTGTGCAAGACCCTTCACTGCGAGACCACAGGAATGGCTGAATGGCAGAGGCTCCCTTGAGCTAATTGAAGCCAGCTCTGACTTTTGAACCCGAGCGCACTCAAGAAACTTTTAAGTGTTTTCTCCTACCGCGGCGGGGGTCTTTAGGGACCGCTCACCGCTCGCGCCCCAGTCAATTTGAATTCATTTTGGACGGCAACGTTTCAAGGAAGCCTCCGTTCGAGAAGGCCGCATCCGCCCTTCCTCTCCACCACCGGTGACGGGATGTCAGTAGACCGGAGTGGCTGGGCCGACGGCCGATGACGGGTGCAAAAAAGCAGCTCTTCGATCAGCACCTCTAAGAGGGAAGGAAGGCTTCGTTACCAGTTGATGGCACTCCGGCCCACATCAATGCCGCTGGGCTTTGGAACGCTTCGGTCTGGTTTTTCTTAATGTTCAACAGAAACAAGGTGTTACCGAATAGACTGGGCCAATGTTGTGCCAGGAGAGCACGGTGCCTTGCTTTTGGGAGGGAAAATACAACATCTCAAACTCTCTGCAAAAGGAAAGCTATTGCCTCAGGGATGTTTCTGGCCAAACCACACCCTGCAGTGCTAGATTTCTACTGTCAGCGAATCCTTTCCAACTTCCCTGAAAGTAAAGATGGTATTGATTTGCCCCAATGCCTTTTCCTGATCTTTTATTCTCTATCGACAAGGTGGACATTCTCGTGACCAAAGATGGTCTTCTGCTTATATTCTGCTAAACAGGGATGATGAAAACAAATTTCCGTTTCCTCTTTCAAAAGGAACCTCTTGGTATATCCCTTGTAAAGGTCATCCTTGCTCGAAAGCCAGTCGTATCCGACTCTAGGGTTCAGTGCTCATCTCTGTTTCATAGCCAATGCTGTCTGCTTCTGCAGATGTTTCTGTGGTCATCTGGCAGGTATGATTGGACACCAAAGCGCACAGAATACTGTTTACCTTCCCACCAAAGTGATCCCTATTTATCTACTTGCTTCCGAACTGCTTGGCTGGCATGAGCTGAGACAAAGACAGGAGCTCATTCTGTCCTGCGGTATTCGGGTCTCGAACTGCTGACCTGCTGTCCTTCCAGTCAGTGTCTTAGCCACTTGAGCCACTGCAGTCCCTTGAATTAATAAATAAATAAATCAGCAATTTGTTTGGGAATTTTAAGTCCGGTGGAACAGCGGAAATGCCTGGGGTTGCGTGCTTGGTTTTTGAGTGTCTGTTGTTGTGTTTGCACAAAGATGCCTTTTGCACATTTTGTGAGTTTTGCACAAAATACAAGTTTTGCAATAACAGTTTCTGCCATTTCCCTTCCCTGACTAACCATTCACTTTGTCAATTGAGTTTTGATCATTTTTTTCTTTCCGCTCTCGTGTCTACCTTGTCCTAAGGAACTGTGGTTAAGACGCTGAACTTGACAACTGGAAGGTCGGCAGGCCAGCAGTTTGAGACCTGGGTACTGCAGGACAGAGTGAGCCCCTGTCTCTGTCCCAGCTCCTGCCAACCTAGCAGTTCGAAACCAAGAAATGGCAAGTAGATAAACAGGGGCCGCTTCAGTGGGAAGGTAAACAGCATTCCATGTCTAGTCATGCCCACCACATGTCAACTGAAACAACAACCGATGCAGACAGCACTGGCTTTTTGGCTATAAATGGAGCACTGAATCCTAGAGTCAGATACAACTGGCTTTCAAGCAAGGGTGACCTTCACCTTGACCTATCTTACCCTTCCTTTGAAGAAGTTACTTGAGCTCACAATACTTTCCTTTTGTTAAATTGTAGACAATTAAGTCACCCTGGTCAGAGAGTAACTTTTGATGCAACTCAGAAAAAAATAGTTACTCTCTGGACTATAAACAGCAGTCACGTGGGCCGAGGAATTCTGGGAATTGCAGCCTCCAAAAGTAACTTCTTAAAGGACTGATTGAACAGATGATGTGGTTTACATGGAGATCTACATCATGAATGGGGGGAAAATGAAGTTAATCTGTTTGTAAGCCCAGAATCTTTTTAATGGGCAACATTCCATGCTCCATCCTGGTCTCCATTTGATCGTGGAGTATTTGAATTCCAGTGTTTAAACAAATAAATAATAAAACATGGAGGCCAAAAGTTGAGACTTCTTTCCCTTCCCCTCCCTTCCTCTCTCTCTCTTACATATTCCAACTGAAACAGACTGGCAGTTCATGCAGTTCATATGTCTTTAAAAACAACCTCACGCCTTAATTATAGCTCTTTAAAATTGCTCTATACTTATCCCTAATAACACTACATTTATTAGGAGCTTTTTATAAAGCACACACACACTTCTCGTTTCTTCAACAGGTTCCGTGCAATAATAATAATAATTTTTTTACAAGTTTGTTACCGTGATTTTTGACGTTTTTCACAACCATGGTTTTTTGATGGTAGTCTGCAAGATCATTGTACCTGTCTATTTAAATTGTATTTAAATTGCTTGCCGAGTGGGCGGCAATATAAATGTGACTAATAAATAAATAATAATAAATAAATACATTTCACCATGGCACAACCAAAATCCTGTGAATGGCCACTTTCTTTCTGCATGCGGCGTGCACGCACGCATGCACGAACGCACGCACACACGCACACAAGCTTCTAATCCTCAAGTTGGGGGCTGGGTCACGCTCTCTCAGTCAGCTTCGAGGGCCAGATGGCCATTTTTCCCTGCCTGCACAACAGGGGTGGCCATTTTGTCCCAAAAGCTTCAAAGGGGGAGCCATTTTGTTTCTTGAATGCCCTTGAAAGGGGCCACGCAAAATGACTCTGCAGGCTGGATCTGGACCACGGGCCTTAGTTTGGGAACCCCTGCTCAAGATGAAACCTCAGCCTCAAAAAATGCATGAGAAAGTTTCTAAACCTCTTGATAATTTATGTTTGGTTTTCTGTTGTTACAGCACTTGTAAACATTTTCAACCTGTTGTCTGTCGCCCAGAGTGGAAGAAAAATCCTAGACCAGGCATTCGCAACCTACGGCACATGGGCCAATTCATCCAGTCCCCAACACCCTCACTGGTCCCAGAAGTGGAAGTCAAGCAACAAACAGACAGACAGATAAATAAATAAATAAATAAACATACCACACACCCTATACATGGCAACGTAACTTGATCTTGAGCAGGATTTTATAGGCAGGGGCTCTTTAAATTCCCTTTTCCCTGTTCTATAACTAACTGAGCTAATTATGCAAAACAGGCATGCCAAGTGCAGGCTTCGGCATGTCCAATCAGAAACAAACCCCGCCAAATCCAATCGGACTTTTTCCCGCAAGTCAGCGTGTTTCGGGTTGCAAGCTTACTTAAGGCAACTTTCCAAGGTCTGCAGCTTATCCGTCTCCATAAAATCCCAGCAGATAAATCCACGGTCAAAGAAGAAGAAAAAGTTCCTCTAATTTCCCTTCCAAAGCTATGCAAGATGTATTAAGGAGTCCATGCAGTTAAAAATCCATTCCCATTGATGTCAACCTCTTCCAAGGTTGTCTAGGTAGAAGATGCACAGAAGTGGTTCGCCCTTCCCTTCCTCTAGGGCCATGATGGCGAACGTTGGCACTCCAGAGGTTCTTGGACTTCAGTCCCCAGAAGCCCAAGTCCCTGTGAATCCACACAAATAGGTTTACTGCACGTACACACAGTAAACCCATCCCTTTGGATTCACAGAGACATGGGCTTCTGAGAATCAAAGCCTAAGAACACGCGCAGTAAACCCATTCGTGTGGATTCCTGGAGACTTGGGCTTCTGGGAATTGAAGTTCAAGAACCGCTGGAGTGCCAAGGTTGGCCATCACGGCTCTAGGAGTGGCGCTTGTGATCATGTAGCTTACCTGAAGCTACGTAGGCTGGGCCTTCTACCAGAAGACCCAGCAGGAATCAAACTCCCAACCTTCGGTTCCACGGCCGGATAACTAAACTACTGAGCTATCTGGCCAGCTCCATCTTCCCTAGAATACTTAATATCTTTCAACAGGGTTGACTGAGCCAAATCTTGCTTTTCATCTTGGCTACAGGAAAAACCCACCCTTAAAGTTCCTCTGTTAGTAATTTCCCCAAGCTTACTTTATTTTTTTGGAAAAGTATATTTGCGTGCAAATCGGAGTTGTTGTTGTTTTCTGTCTATTTTGGCATGAACCCACTTAACCATTTATTTTCGTCTGCCGACCCTGAATTTTGGGATCAAAGGGGAGAGTTCAACACACACGCATACACAATCGAAAGATTGACCTAGGATCCAAAGTGAACGTTTTAATTAATTATGGCTTTTTGACTGATTGTTGTGCTGCACCAAGTATGGTTCTAATCCTTATTACCCGTTCTCCAAAGTCACGCATGAAATATGCCTTTCGTACCACACTTTGAAGCATGTGTTTTCTCTTTCCCGATGTATTTTTCAAGCTATCTTCGGCTGGACCCTTGCTGGTTGTTTGAGGATCGGTGAAAAACGACTTTCAAACAGATCTTAGGCAGAGGAAAGGGTGGATGGGGGGGGGGGTTGTTGGTAGGGCGGGGTGGATAAAGAAAAAGCAAAAGTAGGGAGGGGACGGCTAGTCATATCATTCTAGCTTATGAACACAAATTGCATCTGATTATGAAGCTTTGGATATTCCCCCCCCCCAATCTGTTTTCGTTTAAAGAAAGAAACTGTATTTACTCTTGATAGTGTCTTCATTTAAATTGAAAAAGGTCTCCAATAGAAGTATGTTATTATTATTTTATTTTTTAAAAATAGTGGTTTACAACCACAAAATTACCGTAAAACCTGTTTCCAGTCAAGTTGTGTGTTACCACAGCACAATATTTGGCTCTTTCCCACCCACCCACCCCCCTCTTGTATGCATTCCAGCTCTCTTGATAAACAAACGTTGTGTGCCTTCTTCACAAAACAAAGACACAGTTTCTGTTTGTTCTTAACAACGCTGTTCCGTCGTCTGCTCGGCAAAATGGAAACATCAATTCGGTCACAATGCCTAAAATCCTCTTCATGCTCCCATGGGGTCAGCTGGTCTACTCTAGCAGGGCCCACTGGTTTAGGATTCTGCCCAACATACTATATCAGTGATGGCCAACCTTGGCACTCCAGATCTTCTTGAACTTCAATTCCCAGAAGCCCTCTTCATCAGGAGTGCTGACTTGGGCTTCTGGGAATTGAAGTCCAAGAAAACCTGGAGTCCCAAGGAGAGGCTCCTTTCTATCTCCTCTCAGCAGATGTTCCATCATGCACTTAGTCCCCCAAAAAGGGGAAACGGCTTATACTCGGATCAATGACCACCAAGATCCCAAGACCGCATCGGATTGAGACGTGTCAAAAATTTAATTAATTTTACCATAGTTAAATGTATTTTGATTATGGAAACTCACTCGCAGCTGCTGCATTTCCCATCCTTGGTTTATACTCAGGTCAATCTATTTTCCTGGGTTTTCAGGTCAAAAATAGGTACTTCAGCTTATATTCAGGTCACCTTATACTCGAGTACTGTATATACGGTAATCTTGCCTTGTTGGGTCTCAAAAGACCCCTGTAAGCAATGGGTGAGAAGATCAAGTTTTTGACCTCTACCAACACTTGCAGTAGGGACTGGGGAAGCTGAAGAGGATGGCTTAAACCAGTATGGACCACGTGAAGTCTGGAGACCACATAGGGTCTCCCCCACCTGTTTCTCCCTCAATGGCTGCTCTAGCCATTATGGAATACTACTCTTACCACCAGAAATTACAGCACGCCACTGTTAATTAACCACATCCATAGAGAGTTGTCTGCCCAGAAAAGCCATAACCACCATCATGTGGGCTTCAAATGATTTCAACCTCTGTAAATTTGTCGGGGGGGGGGGATTCCAAGTCTGAAAAGTTTTGGGTTTCTTCTTGTTTTTAGAGAGAGAGAAAATTACATGATAAGCCAAAGGACTCCCTTTTGAGGAACTGGAAAGGAAATCTTTCTATACCTTAGGAGTCCAAATTCTTCAGATATTTCTCTCTTTCAATCTCTCTTTTCAACCCCACCCCACTCCTTTCTTGCTTCTCTTAGGAGGTTCCATCAATCTTGTCCATGGGTCCATGAGTTCCTTATGCACCTCGAAAACCCCACAACAAGAACCCCATTTTGTATGGACAGGAAGGGTGGAGGGCAAAAGAAGAAGGTGGCGACCCAAAATGAGATGGCTAGATGGTATTGTAGACACAATGGGCACAGAGCTGAGCGAGTTGAGAAGGATGGTGGAGGACAGAAGTGCCTGGCGGACGGTGGTTCATGGGGTCACGAAGGGTCGGAATCGACTGTGCAACTGAACAACAACAACAAAAAAAGGAATGAAGCAATCTTCGATTTCTCATTCCTCGCTCACCAGTCCCCAGATTCTTTGCCACACTGATTTCGCACCAGTATTGATTTAGTGCAGGGGTGCCCAAACTACAGATCTGCCCCCCCGTCCATCACTCCCGGAACCGGAAGCAGAGGTGTCTTTTGTTTCCGGGAACAATGAGAGTGAACCACTGCTGCGTATTCTCTGTCTAGAAAACTTTGGAAAGGGTTGCCTTGAGTTGGAGTTGACTTGACGGCATGTATCTATTATTATATCTTGCATTGCTTTGTAAGAGAAATTAGGGGGACACTTTGCTCTGGCTGTGAATCGACCTGCTGTGACTTTATGGACTCAGATAAGCTGCAGACATTGAAAAGGTGCCTCGAGTAAGCCTGCCATCTGACACACCCTGACTTGCAGGGGAAATTGCTATTGGTTTCTGCAGGGATCTGGCAGTGAGAAGATACTGCGCCATTGCTAAGACTGTAAAGGTCAGGTTGTCAAAGAAAGGCAGCATGTCAAGGATTCTCCAGCCTTCTCAAGGTATCCTGTTTGCAATGCGAAAACCAAGATGCCTAGTTGCTCCTTTCTTGGGTTCTTTCTGAACTTTGCATACAATATAACACACACAATATTCCTGTTTCTGAATGACAGCTGGGCATACAGACACACACACACCGCAAAGAAGGAGATGAATAAGAAAATTAGGAAGATACAAACAACCCATCCAGTGCTACTATTTTTACCACAGGCATACATAGACACAACATGTCTAGTTGGACATCCTGCTACTGTAATGGAGTAGACTGTACAGCCAGCAACTCATCGGCGAGTGTTGGGCCATTGAGTTATAAATAACTGAACTCCTGAAAAGGGGCCAATGGCTATGGGTTGAAGTGCCCCCTTTGGGTGGGGTGATGATCCTTCAGGGGAGGAAATGCCACTGGAAACTATCCCATTGGCCCCCATGGCAAAATAAGTGGAGGAGGAACTCTGATTCCCAATGGTCATGGAGGCAGAAGAGGCCATGCCAGATGCTGGCTGTGAAGACACACTTTGATAATATCTTCAAGGCTGTGGCAGTCCATTGCAGTCCCGGTGTCAAATCCTGTATGTCCAGTGGTGAGATTTAAAAAAAAATACTACCTACTCTGTGGGCATGGTATGGTGGACGTGACCAGGGGGAAATCCCTGCGTTGCACCCGAATTAGGACTACTTTATTTCAAAACTTAGATGGGCTGGGCCAGCCAGAATTTCTACTACCGATTCTGGCAAACTGGGGCAAACATGATGAATCCCACCACTGTGAATGTCTCATTTCATATATGCCACAGGAGATGGCTCCATGACCACAGTGTGTGGGTCACTTCATGGTAAGCTGGGATCCACCTTAAACAAATTCATGCTGGGGGCATTTTTCCTGATTGTCTTGGAGGGTGAAGGTGGCCCACAACCAGCCAGCCTACAAAACCAAGCCTCACAGCACCCTGGGGTAGGAAAAAACGTATACGTACTCAGATCAAGTTGCAGCCGACAAGATGGACACAACAAATGAGGAGGAGACAAACAACCCATCCAATGCTGCCATGTTTACCACAGGCATACATATATAGAACATATGAGGAGGAAACAAGCAAACCATCCAATGCTTCCACTTTTACCAGAGGCATACATATACAGAGCAAATGAGGAGGAGACAAATAACCCATCCAATGCTGCTACTTTTACTACAAGCCAAATGTTATTCCAGTTTTCAGCAGTCCACCTTTTACAGATAAATGTGTAAATCCCACATTTTAAAATGCACAAACTCTCTCGAAGACCAGCTCACCCGAAGCTCACTCTTTTCTGGCAGCAGAGAGGAATGTATGGCTGGTTTTATTCCGCAAACGCCTCTTGATCAAAATCTACACCAGATCTATCAACCTGCAAGCGTTTTGCACTTTGCCCACCTCCGGATTAGCCGATAAATAGGATGCAGACAACACCTCCCCTGAAGAAATTTCACATGGAAGCAACACAGCAACAGAAGCATATGGAAGGCAGATGTGGGTCTCTTTCCAAGATGACCCAGCAGAATCAGCTGATCGTCAGAAACAGCATTGATGTGCATGTATGGGGAAGGGTGTTGGCGAGGCAAAGGAAGACAAAGCCGACTTGACCAGCAAGGTTTCTTTAGCTATGCACACTCACCCCCCCCCCAAGCTCCTGGGATGGGAAGGCTGCTCAAGACCTGCAGAGCTTTTTGCTACTGGAATGAATTTGTTTGCAAGCATATAAAGCACCCCCAACCACCCCAGCAAATGCAAGGCTTGTGATTCTTTTGTTTCTTAATCGGCTCCAGGTTTAAAAAAAAAATCCCAAAGATCCCTTTGAGTTTGCTGTCAATATGAGATGGCAGAGTCTATGGGTCCCAGGGGGAGAACCTGCAGCACCATCGCAAAGCAAGCAGGGTGAAATCCTGATCAACATTTGGCAAGGTGGCATTCATAATGCAACCACAGGGTGGGTAGGTAACACTTTAAATGGACATACAAGATGCACACCCTTGCTTCCAAGCCAAACAAGACTTCTAGGGCTCAAGGGACCAAAACTTATTATAATATTGATGCTAATATCCACGTTTGATCTGACGCCACTGTTTCTGAAATCATTGGGTTAATCAAAGAGTGGCGTAACTTTCCTGGATCAAGCACTTTAGGAATACAAATCCCATTGTTCCTAAGCTGGAAGGCCATTGGGGTTGATGGAGTCGTAAACCCACCCATCATGGATTGGGTTAGGCTAGACGAGTAAATATCAGGATTGGCATCAAATTGAGAAGGGCATTCAAGGTGGAAAGCAGAACATCTGGTTGATGGAAATGGGCCTAAATATCTACATCATTGAGAGCTAAAACACAATGTTGCAGTATTGGATCATCTTATTCTAGGCAATATTGCTTCACCTAAGACAGGGGTTCTCAACCTAAGGCCCGTGGGCTGGATCTGGCCCAACACCCTTTTGTGAATATGGAGAGATACAGATACTACCCAAAATATGTACCACTGAGGGCTTATGTTTGGCCAGTGACAAAGCCAAAAAAGGTGGCTTCGTTTTGGCAGTGTAAAAGTCTGACCTAGACATGAAAGAAGAAGAAGAAGCACCGGTAGGATAAAAGTGGACGTAACTTCACATAACCTCTGGAACTGAGAAAAGGCCGCTGCGTTTCCCACAAAAAAGAGGAAAACAAAATTCTTAATCGTTAACCCTTAGGAGCTGTTTTAGATCTTCTCCCAAGCTGTTCGCTTGGGCTGAAAGGTTACTACACCTAGCTGGAAACCTAAGCGTGGAGGATGATCAGACGTCCGTCTTCTGTCCCCCTTGCTGGCATTTGATTGGAACCATCTGCATTGTCTTTCTCTTGGTCATCTCCACCCAACCGTCCCTGTGAACTCTGAGAGTCTCCCCGGCTGGCCGTTTGATGCCTCAATGGGTCACAGACCTCTGAACACAAATCATTTTAGCTTTGGGTGGGGAGGGGGCGGCAGGAGGGGGCTCCGAAGCTCGGAAACCTAATCTCCAAAGTATTTCTTCAGCTCGTTTCTTCCTCTCCAAGGGGGGGGGGAGACCGTCTTTTTTGGGGGGGAGTTAGAAACAACAGACAACAAAGTTAGCTTTCGGGGACCTACGCTGTCAATGGGTCTAGGCAAAGAAACTGTTTGGGCCCACATTGGCCTGTGAAAATGTTGCATTTCTCAAGGATGGGCACCGATGGAGCCATTTTGGACAGTTTGGAAGCTTACGACAGGATTTTACAAAACAGAGGGATTTATAAACAATCATCTGTCTACGAGCAGGGGGTTGAACTCAATTGCCTAAAAGGCCAGTTACATCTCAGTGATGCTCTGGTTCTCTGGCCTTTTAAACTATCCTGACCCAATAATAATAATGATGATGATGAAGGAGAAAGAGAAGGAGAAGAAAGAGAAGGAGAAGAAAGAGAAGGAGAAGAAGGAGGAAACTTTTTGGAGGAAACTTTTTTAATTGATAAATTCTTACTACAGTACCATCTGTCAAGGTGAACTACATGAACTTGTTATCACTTTCAAAAACTTGAAAAAATATAGTTACATAGCTCAGTAAACATAATTACCTATATAGTGATTGTGGAGGGAAATATACAGTACTGTATATACAATACCAAAAGAACAATAATATTTACAATTATATTGTCAATTACATGAAATTTAACTTTTAATATTCTAAGTTATCCCCAGATTTCTTTCTGTCAACCACTGCCACCATTTGTATCTGTCAGGTTCCTTCTGTCTCATCATCATTCTTTTAGCATATACTCTGAGCCTTGCCATCACACTGCCCACCACTTTTTTTGGATCTGCCAGCTTTCCCATCTTCCCTTCCTGTCCCCTTTGGAACATCAGAGCGATTAAGGCAAACAGATTAATTAATCTAACCAAGGACCAGGCCATTTTCCAGTTCTCCATCTTCCCTTTCTTTCTCGGTCTCCTCCACCCCTTTCCTTGGTCTGTTCCTGATAGAATCGTCTCTGCTCTCTGCTCCTTTAAATAAGGCCAGTAACTTTCCCCAACAGAAGAAGGAGGACTCAAAGGCCTCTCTCTGAAGGCATATTCCAGCATTCATCACCTTTGGCTATAGTGGCTGGGGCTGATGGGAGTTGTAATACACCTTGGCCACTCTTCTCCTACTGGACCTCCTGCACAACGTCTCCCAACGCCCCACCTTCCTGATGTCACAGGATCGATTCACAGATGAAGTCCAGAAACATCTGAAGAGCCAACGGTGAAGTGGAGCTTCTTGGACATGACGTTCTGGATGAGTCAGGTGGCATGGGAACGGTAGTCCAGCTAGGATGACAGCTACCAAGATGGTCACCAAAAACTGGGGGGAAGAGGGGGCCTTGACTTGAATAGAAATGGTTGTTGATTTATAAGGCAAGCAGCAAAGATTTAGGAGTGATTTAGTAAATAACGTAAAGGTAATGACAATACCTTTCAAGTGAGCTGGATCGGCCGTGACAAGTTGATCCCAGTGTTGATGCTAGACTAAGACTACTTGTTCTGGTGCTAATTGCTGATAATGGTCCATGTCAACAGACTCCCTTAGGGACCTTCCTGCCTCTCCTTAGGGACCTTTATGTTTAAATCATAAGATAGTAGCTTCTCAGCTAGAATATTTCTTCAGAAGTTGTTTGTTCAAATAGAGGGCTGTCACTCTTTATGACAAAATGTAACAACCAGCCTAAGAATGACATCAGAATTTCATATGGGGCTACTAATCCCTACACTAGACCTCCTTGACAAGGACTCAACTTGATGATTTTTATTTATTTATTTATTTATTTATTTGCATTTAATATCCCGCCCCAATCGGGCAGACCCGACTCTGGGCGGCTTACAGCATAGCTCATAATATATATGGCCTTAAAATTCATAAAATTCATAAGAAATTCATAAAAAATTTAAAACATTGAACAGTGAAAACGGATAAAAACCCATAATAACAGCTACCAGATGGGGGCGGATGGCTGCTCTTAAATTAGCCATCCTGGATGGGAACCTGCATTGCTATGTCCCCACACTTGACCCGCCAGCCATGTCTTCAGGCCCTTTCGAAAGGGCAGAAGCTCCGCCTGCAGGCGCAGCTCTGTCGGAAGGAGGTTCCAAAGGGCCGGGGCGAACACAGAGAAGGCTCTCTTCCTGGTGCTCGTGAGGCGAGCCTCCCTAGCCGATGGAGTAACAAGAGAGCCCCTCCGGTCCGCCCTGGTGGGACGGGCAGACATTCTTAGGGTGACGCGGTCTCTTAGGTATCCTGGCCCACTACCATGATCTATAACGGGGTGCCCAAACTATGGCCTGTGGGCCATATCCAACCCCCAACGGCACATGGCTGGCCCACTAAACCTTGTGATCAGCCCATGGCGCGAAAAGTTTGGGTACCCCGATTTATAAGATCTCTTTCATCTCTGCAGTTTTAAGATAATATTATATTTAAGGAGTGGCTTTACCAGTTCCATACTCTCAGTGGGTTTCCATGGCTGAGCAGGGATTTGAACCCAGGCCTCATCCATGACACATCACTCTGGATATCTTCCTGACTCCCACCTTTCCTTCCAAGGAAGGTTACTAAGACGAAAAGGGCAGAGGGAGAGGAACGCAGAAGGAAGGGGGAGATTTTAGTGGGGTCCCCTGCTGCAGAGGCATTAAATTCTAGCTGAAGAGAAGACAATGAAAGGTCCAGAGAAAGAATTTGCAGGCTTGTTTAAAGTAATCAGATCAGCAGAGTTCGCTCTTTAGCCTAACAGGCATCCAAATAGTTGAGCCGGGGGTGGGTGGGCGGGAGAGAGCGAGGCAGGAACGTAACAGATGAAGCTCTCGGTTGCCAGGAAAAAGAATCTCCCGCAATGAGGAGAAGAATGTTGAGGAGACTTTCAACTCTCAAGGCTTTGCAAAAGCCCTTCCAAATCCAATGCGCAAGAAACCACCGGCAGATGAGCCATTGCCGTGCAGGGCCAACCCAATGGAAGGCCCTGGGGGGGTTTGGCCCAGTAGCGTTTCTGAGTGTATAAGAATTGTCATGAAAGGGACATCAGACAACACCGAGGAGTTGCAAACCCAACCAGGTCTGTAGCCTGCATCGTTCGCTCTTCTTTGTCGGTACAGCTTCAAGGGTCATCCCTGAGATCGGCTAGGAAGCCTTGGACGAGAAGAAGGGCCTTTTTGGTGGTGGCACCAATGTTGTGGGGTGTGCCAGGCCTCCTCGCACCAGTCTTTTAAAAAGCAACTGAAGACGATACTTTTGGAGGAGGACTTTTTCAATATTTCGCCTCTCCCCGGCTATTAGACTGGGGCCTGGCTGATATCCCTCCCAATTAGGTTGCTTAGGACACTGGTCTGCTATATTTCGACCCATTTTATGGTCTGTTTTACTGTGAGCTGTTATTGTAGTTTTATGGGGGGGGGGGGCCCCCGGCAGAGTATTTTTAATAAGTTTGTTTGTTGTGTGTGGGGGGGTTCTATGCTGTTGGCCGCCTTGTGTAGAGATTCATTTTCCCCTAGAGAGGCAGGATATAAGTGTAACTAACCAGCCAACCAACCAGCCAGCCAGCCAGCCAGCCAGCCAACCAACCAACCAACCAACTAACCAACCAACCAACTAACTAACTAACTACTGTATATACTCAAGTATAAGTCTAGCTTTTTAGCCCCCAAAATGAGTTCCAAAAAGTGGACTTGACCTATACTCAGGTCAATGACCTCAAGGGTCCCAAAACTGTGGTGGTTCAAATTCAAACATACATGAAAAAGCACTACCATAAAAACTCAAAAACATACCCACACAAATGTCTAGATGAATTAATTTTACCATATTTTCATGTATTTTAATTATTAAAACTCACCAGCAGCTGCTGTATTTTCCATCCCCGACTTATACTCAGGTCAATCAATTTTCTCAGTCTTAAAGGTCTAAATTAGGTACCTCGACTTATATTCGGGACAACTTATACTCGAGTATATACAGTAACTAACTAACTAACAAACACACACACACTCTCTCTCTCTCTCAAATCATGGGAAGGAGAAAACCATAGAGAGGGCAGTATAACCGTAATTAAATGTAACTTTTCCCTCATGAAAGGGATTTTGCCGGTTTATCTTCTAATGAGATTATGCCACCATCACAAGTGTTTGGGACGGCTTTGTTTGACAAGCGCCTGTACTTTTATCAGGGAGTGTGACACTAAAACCTTCGGCGCTTTTGTCCGGCCGAGTGAGCTAACGGAAATTTGCCAGTTTTAATCCCCTTATTCATGTCAGGCACAGAATAGAAGACCCGCTTAGAAGGCCCACGACGACAGCATCTCCTCCACCCCTTCATCAGCGGCCAGACAAGGAACATCCTCGGCTTTGTGTGGGGTTAACATCGAGCAGGCTTCTTCTCGCTTCAGCTCTCCATATTCAAGCAGCTCCCATCGCCAAGAGAGCGGGAATACATTCACCCAATGGGCTCATGCAATATCTATATCTTAAACAAGAACTGTTTCAGATAGCAATTCTCAAGGTTTTCAGGCCACGGGCCTGACCACATCTCCTGGGCAGCTGAGTGGGCGGGTCAGGTGGTTCCTCCCTCCTGGAAGCGGAAGTAAAATGTGTCGTGCTCATGCGCAGAACACATTTTACTTCAGCTTTCAGGAGTGGCGAGGGCATCAGGGGCCGGATAAATTGCCATTGGGGGCCAGGTCTGGCCAGTGGGCCGTAGCTTGCGAATGCCTGGCTTAAGACCGTCAAGCAAAGAAAGATCCGGTTTTTGTTGTTCAGTCGCACAGTCAATTCCGACCCTTTGCGATGACCCTATGGACCGCTGTCCTCCAGGCACTTCTGTCCTCCATCCTCCTCCTCGCTCAGCTCTATGCCCATTGCATCTACAATACCATCTAGCCATCTCATTTTTGGCCACCCCCTTCTTCTTTTGTCCTCCAACCGATACCTTGACCATATCATGAGGAACAACATGAAATATAGAGTACTCCCACCCGCTCTTCAAGGGAATCTGCCTGGGAAGAGAAGAGGCCCTGGCCGTAGATGGACTTCATGGAGGAAGACCCTGAGAGAATGGTGTGGAAGGTCCTTGGAAGACACTGTTCCCAGGAGTTAAGAACAGGAAGACTATCACCATGGTTATAGCCAATATCCTCTATCAGCCTTAAATTGTAAGCCCCTTGGGGCAGAAACCTCCTTTCTTAGTCTGTCCTAAAGACACCTCCTGGCCCAGTTTCCATCCTTCCTTTCCTTCCTTTCCTGATTTCCCTAATGGAGATTTGTTTGACTGTAAGGTAGATTGCCAAACTCTACCAAACCGTTTCAGCTACACACCACAAACACCACCCAGGCTGTATTCTGTGCCTCTGAGCATCATCCTTGCAAGTTCTTATTGTAATAAATCTGATAACCTTCACAATGCCACACAATTCTTTGCAATTTTGCTGGCATGAGACTGCACAACAGCTACTTGGAATAGAGACAATTGACATCTTAAGATTAACTCGACCCACTTGCTAAAAGACATGTATCATTAAACTAATATTTGCATTTCACACACATACACACACATCCAATAGGGTGTCTGTATAGATCAGGGGTTCCCATCCTAAGGCCCATGAGCCAGATCTGACCAATGGTGCCATTTCATGTGACACCCCACCCCACCCCTCCAAGAGCATTCGAGAAGCAAAATGGCCACCCCTTTAACACTGTTGGGACAAAATGGTCTTCCCCATTGTGCAGGGAGGGCAAAATGGCCGTCCGGCCCTCGAAGCTGACTGAGAGAACATGACCCAGCCCTGGCTTGAAAATGTTGGAAAACCCTGGTGTAGATAGAGACGGAGATAGATAGATAGATAGATAGATAGATAGATAGATAGATAGATAGATAGATAGATAGATAGAGACAGCTATATAGACAGCCCTCTCCCCACATCCATGGGCTCAACATCCATGGTTTCAGTTGTCCACAAGTCAAAAATGTTTAATAAAAAGTCCTGAAATGCATAATAAATATGTATTTATATGGCACAGTCCCAGAGATGGCCACTAGAGGTCAATATATGCAATGTAAAATATAGAGTTTGCTCTTATCTATGGTTTCAGATATCTGCGGTAGGTCTTGTGCCCAACTCGGGAGTTAAGCACAATTTAAGAGAACCCCCTAATTCAACTTGCAACAAATAATGTTTAAGCTCATTCTATAACTTGAAGCAATCACCAGCTCAAATTATCCTGTTTGTATTACATATGGAATAGGATTGTTGGCCACTGTTCAAAACACCTCCAATCAACAAGGTAACTTTCCCTGCTCAAATCTGGGTCCTTCTCTTCGCCATCCCAGCTACCAGTCAGTGGCTAACTGGCCTCCGTTGAGTCTCTTTCCAATGAGAAAGCTCTAAGTCACCTCAACAAGTGAAGGAGAAACATTAAATAACACAAGGGCTCAGTGGTTAAGAAGCTCGCCTTGTTAGCTGGAAGGCCGGCAAGTTGGCAGTTCGAGACCCGGGCGCTGCATGATGGATCCAGCGCCTGTCTCTGTCCCAGCTCTTGGGGACACCAAAGGAGCCTCATTTGGGCATTCCCTAAGCAGGGTTTCTTCCGTAAAAATCCTTTCAACCCAAAATAATTTGTGACACAAAATTATTATTATTACACAAGGTTACATATGCTAAAAGTATACAAAATATCTGAAATGATGAGGCAGGCAATTCGCATCCTAAACATGCATGTCAACTGTTCTAACATGTCTGGTGTGGTGGGACCTGCAGATGTGAAAAGTGGGAGGGGGGAGTTTTAGCCTGAAACCAGATCAAAATTAGCAGCTCCAAGAACTGGTCTAAAACTAGTGTTGCGTTTTCCTCCGTTATTCCTGTCGAAGAAATGAAAATGCACAGAACCAAACATGTCATAACATCGCCCATCACTTTGGAATGAACATGGAAAAGCCACCATTGTTGGTTTCGAACCACGTATTGGGATGCGGAGGAAAAGCCAGTGATGGTGATTGAAAGATGCTCTGCTCCCTTGAGGGGTGGGGGTGGTAAAAGGTTTAGTCTCATCACACATCAACAGTTCAACACCCGAGTCCTATGTGACGGAGTGCGCTCCTGACGTCTGTCCCAGCTCCTGCCAACCTAGCAGTTCGAAATGGCAAGTAGAGAAATAAGTAATTGCTTCTGCAGGAAAGGTAGACAGTGCATTCCGGCATCTAGTCATGCCTGCCATGTATCCATGGAAATGTCTGCAGATGTAGGCAGCACTGACTCTTGGGCTGTAAACAGAGATGAACACTGAACCCTAGAATCGGATACGACTGGCTTTCGAGCAAGGGAGACCTCAGAGCTCAGGAAGCCAGTCGTATCCAACTTTAGAGTTGAGTGCTCATCTCTGTTTACAGCCCAAGAGCCAGTGGTATCGACATTTGCCTTCTCTTTGTACATCCCTTACATTAAGGGCTCTTTGCCTCTCTTTCCCAACACAGAGGTGGTTCGCCATCCATCACCCAAACAATTATGGAAGCATTTCTTTTATTTTAAATGCCAAGAGATACAAGAACAGCATGTTTTTGAGGGGGGGGGGCATGAAAACAGCTGACACAGCCAAAAGGAAATCGCAGCTATAAACTGGATTATCAACAACATGTAACGAGGAGTTACACAATTTGAAGTTTGGCAAGATGCTAATCAGATTTGGCACGAGAGTTTTACCTGTAGCTCCAAAGCAAAATGGCTTTATTATTTTTTCAAATTTTATTAATTGTCAGCTGCATCAAGTTTATTCCATAAGGTGGCAAATCTATATACTCAGGAGAAAAGGGGTGAACAGTAGAGACGAAAGGCCATAAAGACATGAGGTGAAAAAAACCAATTTTTTTGGAGGACACACTATCTATATATAGGGTTGCCACATGTCCCAGAAAACCAGGATTGTCCTGGATTCAAGGTCAGAAAAATTATCCTGGCCAGTTCAGCATAAATCATGCTAAAGTCCCGGATTTTTAAAACTTACTGGTTGTGTATTATAACAATAAATAAATAAATAAATAATATAATATAATAAAACTTACTAATTGTGTATTATAACTGAGTCAGGTTTCCTGATTGGGCAGCATACAAGAATGAGAATTAAATTAATTAAATTAAACACACCATTAAAATAAATTCAAACTCTCACCATCGAACAAGTGATTTCCTGCCACATTGGAGTTGGAGTTTCCCAGGACCTGGGAATCGAACTCTGACCTTCTAGTCACAGCGAGTTCGGCGTCTTAACCAGTTGAGCCACTGCAGTGGTAGCAAATGGCTATGACTGGATAATTATAATTGAATGAGTGAATAAATAAATAAATAAACTACAGTGTGGATGCACGCTATGGCTACCATTGTATACCTGCTGCGCATTTCTGAGCAGATTTCACTGCAGGCTTCACTCACAATTCAGCACAATTCAGCACAATTCAGCACAATTCAGGGAGAGAGAGAGTGCACGCACGCACACACACACACACACACGCACACACACACACACACACACACACGCACATGCACATGCACGCGCACACACACCACCCCCACTTTCTAATTTAGGTACGGTTCACCAATATTCCTTCTTTACCTTTCCCCACATGCTTCAGAAGTCAGGACTGGTTTCCATTATTCCTCTTAAACACTTGTCTGTTTGCTGACGTCTCTTGCGACCGGGGAAGCTTTTGACATCTCAAACATAATTTTAATGTCAATTTACATTAAAAATGGCAGGAAGCCTTGTCAATGTGTCTCGCCCTACCACAATCACTGCTGTTTTTAAAAAAGAGGCAGACAAACAGACAGCTGGGGGGTGTCTATAATCTGCTTCATTATTTAGAAATACTTCCTCTAGTTTTGTATTTTTCTTTTTCAAAGAGACATTTTCTTCAGTTGAATGAAGACACTAGTTGAAATAACCCAAAACAAAACAAGATTCTTCCTTCCTTCCTTCCTTCCTTCCTTCCATCCTCCCTCCCTCCCTTCCTTCCTTGATTTATTTCCTTCTCTTTTGATGCAAGCACCGCTCAGCAGCAGCTTAGGATTTTTGCAGAAGAAACTTCACTCAGGGGACACCCGAATGACACTCCTTTCATGTCTCCAAGAGCTGGAGCAGTGACGGGCGCTCATTCTGTCATGCATTACCCGGGTCTCGAACTGCCAACTTGTCAGCCTTCCAGCTAACAAGCCGAGCTTCTTAACCACTGAGCCACGCAGCCCCTACGACACACGTTACAAAATATATATATAAGAGATCATGCAATAATAACCAGTAATAACCCAAAGAGACATAACCAGATGTGGTCAGAAATCTTCAAACCATAACAATTTGGAGCTGTAAGAGGAAGTTGAAAAGATCCAGGGTTCAGTGCCTGCAACAATCCAGATGGCATTGGACTCCAAATCCCATTGTCCCTGCTGTCTGGTCATTCGAAAGGAACGATGGGAGAGGGAGTTCTTTGATACCTGGAGCAGTGTTAAAATTTAGTGTGCAGGATTTCGCACCGCAGTGAAAAAGCAGATTGCCCCTGGCACATCATAAGGCACAGAGGCCTCTTTCACTGCAAAGGATGGGCAGCAAAAAGGAAGATGGAGGTTACCACTGGTGCCGTCCCCTCAAACCCTGATGCCCAAAGTAGTGGGCTCACGCTGGCCATCAATTGGGCCGGTGCCAGCAGAGGCAAGTGGGATGCATCCACAGACACAAGAGAAGATCTGTGTTCCTTTGATGAGATCAATTTTGTGTCTATTTTAATTCCTGTGACATAACTTTGTGTCTGATTTCAAAAGCTTTCGAAGCTGGAATTGCAAAACTCCACAGTGAATGTTACCAAACAGAAGGAGAGAAAGAAGGAGAACGTTATTGTGTTTATGTAACCTGGAACATTTCAGCCGCTCCAAGAAAAATCAAAACAAAACAAAAAATCCAACCAGTATCTACCAAGCAGAGGGGAAGAAACAACCGAGCAAGGAAGGAATTTGGTCACAACATCTCTTTCCGTTGTTTCGTAAGCCTGTCGTTTTATAGACCTGCCCCCAAACTGTGTCAGCCTCCTTCGTCTTTGCGGAGACACAAATCCGGCGCTGCCTTTCAAACTAACAGATTTCTTTCAACCAGAGATTTTACACCATCCCCCAAACCTTTAGAAACGGAGCCTTCAAGTCCCCAAGTTCTGTTTCATCATCTGGTTTCCTCATCGTAAATGTGGAATGAGAAGCAGAGAAATTCCCAATGCGAATGAGCTGTCATCTACCGTAGTGAGGCGGGCGGATAGATTTGTGCTACCCTGCGGCTGACGCCGTTTGTTTTTAATGAACTCCCATGCCTAAAAGTAGGCGACCGTCCATGAGACTCTACGCCAAAATCAAAGTTCTTCATCATTCAGGTATAAAAGGGGCACCCAAACTTTTCACGGTGTGGGCCTGACCATGCCCCCATGCAGCTTAGCGGGCAGATCACATGGTTCCTTCTGCTGCAAACACTGCCATAAAAGGCAACCATGGCTGTCATAAACACGTTTACAACAGTCGCGAGTGCATTTACGGCAGCGTTTATGGCACATGTGGGTGTGTTTACACATGCACATGTGTATTTTATGGCTGTTGTAAAAACACCCACTTCTTCTTCCAGGGCACCGGTCTGAAATGGTGCCGCAGGCCAGGTCTGGCCCATGGGGTGCAGTTTGGCCACCCCCTGCAGTATAACATAACTGTACTCGTTACAAGAAGCCAGATATAGGCTGACTATCAGGAAAAACGTCTTAACTGTTAGAGCAGTATGACAATGGGACTCATAAAATTCATTCACATTTTTCAAAACAACAGTCATCAAGGTGATTTATTTCAGCCATTGGTCGTTGAGAATTCTTGGTAAAGCCTGGTTGACGTTCTTGCTCAGAATCAGATGCCAGCCCAGAAAGGAAAGATGGGATCGAGTCACCCACCCTAGCATGAGCTAAACATCTCAATCAACTGCCATCTTGGTTTGCAGGCCAACGCATATTGGCAGCGCCAGTGGGTTGAACTCAGAGCCGAGCGGCTGGATGCAAGCCACGGGCTCCTGCTGCTGTGAAAACAGCCGACAGCAACTTGAGAAAGCAAGAGCTTGGCACGTGAATGAGCCCGAGTCACCCAATGGCGGATCGTTGAGCGCCATGTGTCGAAGCCCTTGATCTGAGCTTGCTGCTATCAGGGAAAATCTCACAGATGTGGGAGTGGATTTTCAGGTGATAAATTGCATTTTTCCATACACCTTTGATCTCGCCACCTGCATTCCATTCCTTAGCATTCCAAACAGCTCCCGAAACTTAAATTTTATTATTATTTTGCCAAGGAATCCATGCCAGCAGGTTTTATTCCATAGACCCAATCCTTCAAAGAAAGTCGTCTCTATAATATTTGTTCCCTCACACCTCCCTTAAAATTACCCAGCTGGGAGAGTATTAGTCCAGCAGGAAGCTTTATGGATTCCAGGATTTGTTGACTGATGCCCTTCCCATGGCTGGAAAACTTGGCCATTTTCCCATTTATCTCAAGTGTGATCCGAGATACGTTTTGTTTGCCGTCTTGCTGATTTTCAAGAAAACCCACGCAGTTCGTCTGTCTGTGATTATTCCTCAGATGTTTAGAGAAATACAATGTAGGTTTTATTGCCTAGCCAAGCTGGCAACTTCTCCAAAACACAGGAGGGGAGAACCCGAATAATCGTTAATGAATATAAATGATTTTTCTCTGTATGGATTTAAATTTTCAGATTTCCCCAACACGACTGAGAATGATTTTGGCACCTGAACTTAAAGGCTTTTAACATAGAAACTATGCTCAACAACTCGGCTGAAACATACTTCTGAGTTAATTGCATGACGCCACTAAATGTTTCTTAGCTTATGTATAACTTTGCAAATGAAAACATGTAGCGTATATACTCCAGTATAAGCCAACCCGAATATAAGCCGAGGTACCTAATTTTGACCTGAAAACCCAGGAAAATAGATTGACACGATTATAAGCCGAGGGTGGGAAATGCAGCAGCTGCTAGTGAGTTTCAACAATCAAAATATATGAAAATACGGTAAATTAATTAAATTGTTGGCACATCTCAGTCCGGTGCAATCTTGGGGCCCTCATAGTCATTGGCCTGAGTATAAGCCAAGTCCCCTTTTTGGGACTAAAAAACTCGGCTTATACTCAAGTATATACGGTAAGTAGCAGAGATGCAAAACTATTTTCCCCTCTTGAGCTCAACCTAGTACATTTCCATAATAACATATCAAAGCTTGGTTACAATGCTGAAATGAAATGAACTTTGTTTTGTTTTTTAAGAAGTAACTTCAGTTGAAATGATGATTTCTACATGGACTTGAATGGAGATCTTGCCTGCTATACTACCATAGTTATGCCTCTTAATATTATTTATTGATAATTTGTTTTCCCTAATTACAGTTGCTTCATCACATTAATCCTAGGACGTGAGGCTTAACCAATAGATACCACCCTAATCTCTAAATCATTCTCAGTCACGCACAAAGCTATTCTACAAATTCCATTGAGCCCATAATTTGCCCCAGTCAACCACACAGGCAAATTTGGCCTGCTCCAATTTATGGATGCCAGACCATATTTTCCCCAAACTTGCTTGTGAGTCAACACGTTTTGGAACCAAGTGCAAAACAAGGAAACCCAAGGAAATCAGGTGCAAAATGGAAGAGAAGGAAAACAAACTAACTAGACCTATTTCAACATACACGCATTGTACATTTCGTCCATGGAAATGAAAAGATAAGCCTGGTTCCTCACAGACAATGGCTTCAATCAACTTTCCTTGCTCTAAACATGATCGGAACTTCAGTGCGGTCACAGTGAGACACGCAAATGGTGTTTTGAAGCCTGGTATGTTTCCTACCTTTTGATTTGTTTGTTAATGAATAAAATTCCAGAAATCACCCCGGTAAGGACAGAGCTGACGGGAAACGCGCGGCAGGCCATTTGCAAGAAAACGGACATTTAATTGCACATGGCTGCATTTTCCCAATGAAGGCTGTTGGGCCACAAATTGATTCACTGTGCCTTTTCTCTCCCGGGGTCCCCCGTCCGTCCCTCCCTTCTTACTTCCTGCTGGTATTTTCTGCTCTCTGACCAAAGGAGCAGACGCAGCAGGTCACCTTGTTGAGTCAAACGAGGTGCTGTGATCAAACAAAAGACCAACATGTTGATATCTTTTTATTCTTCCTTGGGCTTAGCTTACATTGAACAACGCCTCCCCTTTACCCCATCCCTGCTTTACCCAATTAGGAAAACTCAGATAATAGCTGAAAAGCCTTTAACTTAATGCTGAACCGGTCCGGAATCTATGGAGTTTTTGCTATACGTACAGTAGCATTTGAACCACCTTCGCTAAATCCAACTGTTATATCCAAGTTACATCCAACTGTTACATCCAAGTTACATCCAAGTCCGTAGGTCTAACTTTATTTGCCAATGAGAGTAAACACTTTTCACCATTTAATGACCAATATCTAGTAAAAAGTCACAACTAGAATTAGAGACTCATTCATTCATTCATTCATTCATTCATTCATGCTTGTTTATCGCCCTCCTCCCCGAAGGGACCCAGGGCAATTCACAACTTGGTGAGTCAACTCCTGTGTAAATTCCACTGATCAAATGGGCATACTCTAGTTGTCAGTTTTTGCTAGATTTCAGCCATTAATTGATGCAAAGGGTCTACTTTTGTTGGGTAATTAGAATTAAACCTATAGATGTAACAACTGGAGTTACTGGATATAGTACAAACACTACAGTACGTGCTTCAGCCACTGAAGGTTCATGTAAATCCCACTGACTCAATGGGTCTATTCCCAGTTAGATCCAGGTTGTCGTTGAATGAATGGAACTTACCAAATCCCTTTGTTTCAACAGAGATCAACTCTGGTTGGAACTAACAAAGGAATCTAAGAGGCCTCAAAATTTCCTTGTACATATTATTTTGTTTATGCACAGTAGCAGATTTTGGATATTCCTTATCGTACACTTCTAAGTACTACAGTACTAACAACCACCCTCATATGTCCCTGGTTAATGCATCCTGATCAATTTAGGGAAATCCCCAAAATTTAGACCTCCCTTTTGAGATGTGCTCTGGTAAGCCCACAAGTAATTCTTAGGGTTCACCACTGGTTTCCAGATATTCGTTGTTTCGAGATGCTGCCTTATGATAAACCTATAAAGGAATAAGTCCCATAAAACATAGCTGGACTGCTTTCCAAGTAAATAAATCTAATTGGTAATATTTTGATCACAGTGACTGTTTACATTTACCAGCATCAGACATAATTATGGCAAACTTCACCACACATGCACACCTACCAAAGACAGTCTTTTTTGCTGGCTAGCCTTCAAAACAATTCCATTTGTCATTTATATTCTCATCTCATTTCCATCCATGACCACCCTCCATAAGATGTAACCTTGATTATTTATCAAAATTATGCACTGTATCTTGCATTTTCATAACAGCTTATGCCTAATACGGACATTAAACTCAACGGAACGATACATAAATAAACTCACATGTTATGGTGACTTAAATGTTAAGATGTCCTTTTGCGGGGGGCCCGGGAGGGGCTCGAGGAAATCCGAACCAGCTTGCAAAGTTAAATGGCTAAACTCTTGCAAAGGAAACAAAATTCTGCTGTGATCCAGTCTCTCTTCTTCCAAAATACAGATGTTCAAGAAAGCAAACTTATGTACAACATAAGCCTCCCCAACTGCGATTCATACCACTCCCACAACTGATCAGGCCCCTTCAATGGACTTGGTAAATCACCATTTATAGCTCTCATCTTTGATATTTCCCAACACAGAAACATGAAGCTCTTGCTTTTTGAAGAGGATTTCAAAATCCCTTTTCATTGGGAGTGGGGGTAAAAATAAATAAATCTTCCTGGCTGATTTTGGAAGAGGATGTAGGCTCTTTGCTTCTCCTTGCATTGAGAGCCCTTTCTGTGCGGCACAAAACCTAAACATGGCAAAATTGAAGATTTTTGAAATTTCCTACTAGGGCTACTCATTTTAAAAAAAATAGGAGGAAAGAAATATTCAAAGTTTAAAGTTGTTAGCAGTCGGTAAGCATTCAGGTACCAAAACAAAACTGACAAAATATATGGCTAGAAAGAAGACACACCCACTGTCAGCAAAAATCCTTTACCTGTCAACTCAGAGGTTAATTTCACTGCCCTCAACTGGTCGTAAGAATGCGCACATCGCAGTGTCCTCTAAGAATACATTGCTTCCTTTCTTGTGGAAGGCCTCAGAAAATGAGGACCGACTTGAACCCACCGGTTTACCTTGTTTCAAAATTCCTCAGCTGCTGCTTGCCAAAAGCAAGGCACACCGTGGGCACAAAAGGCTAGGTTCAGCTCAAAAGAGGAAGCCAAAAAGCCAACAGCGGGCTAACCACACATACTCGAGTACAGTATAAGCCGACTCAAATATAAGCCGAGTTACCTAATTTTATCCCGAGAAACCAGGAAAATAGATTGACCCGAATATAAGCCAAGGATAGCAAATGCAGCAGCTGCTTCGTGAGTTTCAATAATCAAAATACGGTACATGAAAATAAGCTAGAGCAGAAGGGGGTTTTCTCCATGCTGATTGAGATGCGCTGATGACAGGACAGGAGAAGCGGGTGGTGAAGGCTATTAGCCGTCTCCACCTTTGTCCATAACACTCAGTGACCCGAGTATAAGCCGAGTCCATTTTTGACCTCATTTTTAGGACTGAAAAACTAGGCTTATACTCGAGTATATACAGTAATTCATTCTTCCTTCTCAGCCAAAGCAGTAGATTGGAGCAACGCACACAACAACGCAAAGCTTATTCTTTACTGCCCACCAAACTTGACACAATTTCTAGTAAGCAGATGAGCCTTTGGTTTGCCAGTCTCTTGTTATTGGTGGCATTGAGTTGGGGGGAAATTCTCAGGGTGACCGGAAGGTTTTGTTGCTAGTCTTAAAACCCTTGGCTCTGTTGACGTCAATGAGATTCAATGCACAGAAATGTTCTCTCCCTTTCTCCCTCTTTTTCCAGGTCAAAAAATCAACACTGTGTAAACCTGGATCAACGTACAAGGCCCAAAAGCAAAAAGGCCCCAACCTAAGTGACATGTTTGGGGTGTCGCAGGCGGCGGCGGAGGGAGAAACGGACATTAATCCTCATTCCATTCAAAGCCGGGAGTTATAACCTTGGCAATATTTCTGCCCGGCATGTCTTGTTACTGATTACTTTTCGGTTTCCATGGCAAGGGATTTCAAAGCTGTCGCTATGAAACGTGCATAGTTTCCTTGTCTTCTCCCCCCCAACTGCCCCCCAACCACCATCCTGTGGCCAGTTTCACTCCAAGATCTTTTGGGGGAGAAACCTTGTGAATGTGTGACAAAAGGCTGATGTGCCCTAAGAGATGTTGGCCTTTGTTCGGAGGGAGATTACTTGTGGAGCGATATTATGTTGCCCCCATTGAAGTGAGCATGTCTTGCCCCACCCTGGGCACAAAGAGGGCCTTAAATTTTTAGTGACAGGCGTGAAGTGAGGAGAGACGGGGAGGAAAACTGGGGAAGGGGGGGACTGAAGAAAAGGGGAGGGAACGAGAGAAGAAAACAACGAGGGGTGAGCCAAAAGCAAATAAAAGCCCAAGGTATAAACACATAGACTGTGCATGGAAAGGGACAGGAAGCTTCAAGGCAGAAATTGTTTATTTATTTATTTATTTGGCATATACACCTTTCGGACTGCACTACACAGAGTAGGAAAGAGCCCTGCCCCAAAGAACTTGTATATACTGGTCTATTTATTTTAGATTTCCCTTTTCTTCCTAGAAAGGGGGAGACAAAGTGAGGTTAATAAGCAGCAGGCCCAAAATAAAACGGGCTGGGGCTTTCCATCCCTCACACTCCTGTCTATGTTTTAATCATGCTAAATTGTTCCGTAGGTAAAGTTTTACCTCTCATGTATGCAAGCTGCAGTGGCTCAAGTAGCTAAGACGTCGACTGGAAGGCAGCAGGTCAGCAGTTCGAGACTCAAATACTGCAGGACAGAATGAGCTCCTGTCTCTGCCCCAGCTCCTGCCAACCTAGCAGTTTGGAAGCAAGAAAGTGCAAGTAGATAAATATCGGTGGGAAGGTAAAGAGCGCTCCATGCACTCTAGTCATGGGTGCCACATGACCATGGAAACGTCTGCAGACACAGACAGCACTGGCTCTTTGTCTATGAAACAGAGATGAGCACTGAACCCTAGAGTCAGATATGACTGGATTTCAAGCAAGGGTGACCTTTACCTTACTGGCTACATATGATTGTATTTCTCCTGTTCATGAAAAACTCCAATGCCCACTTTTCCCAGTCTATAGGCAGATTTGGGATCGTAAAGATCCCAGAATGAGCTCTCCATGTAGCGATACATCTGAGGTGGGGAGGGAAGTGCACAAAATTGCTATGGATGACAGGCAATTTATTCGCCGTCTGCTCAAGATCGTTGACCAGCTTCCTTGGTTTATGCACCGAGCGGCGATCGTTATTACAAAATAATTAAGTCAGCTCAGGACTATCGATGTCAAAAGCACAAATGATTTTTGTTAAATTCCCTGTGGGTTCTACCATGTGGCTGGTCATATCAATGAGGTTTTGTGAGAGCGTTGTTTTCCCCACAAAGCAAAGAATCTCAACATACGTTCTTGAAAAGTCAAAACAAACCAATCAGCAGAGCTATGCATTTTACATTTGGATCCTGCCCCATTGCCCATCTCTGGCAACCAGTGCTGAAAATGCAGATTTCTTTTTTCACTCTTTGAAAGTATACTTTGATAGATGCAACAATATTTATGACAGCTTCTATATTGGTCTGCTTGGAAGGTCTGCCATCCATCAGTCTTCTTCTTCCCTGTCTAGGCCAGATGTAAAACTGGCAAAACCAAGTCACCATTGGGTGGTTTCATTCTGGACTTCCCTTGGCCTGGCCTAGTGTGAGAAAGATTAGTCGGTAACACAAGGTGGCCGTTACCAGGGTAGTCCAGATTGTGGTTCAAAAATACAAGGCGCTTTCTTTATCAGTGGCTCAGGGGTTAAGAAGCTTTCCTTGTTAGCTGGAAGGCCGGCAAGTCAGCAGTTCGAGACCCAAGTACTGCATGATGGATTGAGCACCCATCTCTGTCCCTGTTCCTGCCAACCTAGCAGATCAAAAGCAAGAAATTGCAAGTAGATAAATAGGGACCACTTCGGTGGGAAAAAGATCTTGGAGGCATGAAAGGAGCCTCATTTGGGCATTGTTCCCTGAGCGGAGTTTCTCCAGCAAAAATCCTTTCAACCCAGAATAATTTCTGACATGAAATAATAATAATAATAATAATAATAATAATAATAATAATAATAATAATAATAATAATAATAATAATAATAATAATAATAATAATAATGATGATGATGATGATGATGATGATGATGATGATGATGATGATGATGATGATGACCATCATCATCATCATCATCATCAGTGGCGGCGTTGGCATTATTAGTGAACCCTGCCTATACCTGTCTATACAGAGAATCAAGGCCTATGTTTTGACTTAACATATGCTAAAATACAATGCCTACATATCTGGGTATTGGAATTTAAAGATGCTCGTCTCAGATAAGTGGGTATTGCTTTTTAACCCTAAACCCAAGGAAACAAACAAGGAAATGAATAAAATATACACTCACACGCTCAGCATATCAGTACCAATTCATACCATTTCAACACAAGTGTCTTGATCTAATCTAAATTTAATTTAATCTCTGCTCAGCCTGTCTCTGTTCCTCGAATGCATAAAAACTGGAAGTCTTCAACAGGGTTTGTTTTTCCCTGATCCAGGTAAAAATGGACCCACCAAAATGCTAAACCTACAAGAACAATCCTGCTCTTTTCTCTCTTGGATCTTTTGAAATTATTATTATTATTATTATTATTATTATTATTATTATTATTATTATTATTATTATTATTATTATTATTATTATTATTATTATTTAAGAAGAGATTAGGAAATCTTTCCCAATCTCTTCTTCTAGCCTGAAGTTTAGGCCCTGATATTTCAGCTCCAAACAGAATGTTGCTTTGAAGCACATCCCCCCCCCCCCTTCAAAGGTACGTTTTCCTTTGAAATCAATTTAAGGACCCATGTTTGGAAAAGCCCATCGCACGTAGACTATTAGAAAATTTCCAAAACAACAGTCCCATGCTTGGGGTCTGAGTAAAGAGGACTTGAACCATGAAAGCTCTCTTTTACAATATTGCAGTTCATTTTTGAGGTACCATTAAAAAATTTTCTCATCTTATTTTTGTCTGGTTTTTACTTTTGCTTTATTTCTTGACTGATACGCCTGCCTAGACTTACACAGCTTCCAGAAACACTTGTTTGTGTTCTACCACTAATAATAGATCTAAGTCAAATAAAACTCTCTCTCTCTCTCTCTCTCTCTCTCTCTCTCTCTCTCTCTCTCTCTCTCTCTCTCTCTCTCAATCACACACACACACACACACACACACACAAATTCCCATTGGGCTAGCAGGTTTGAAAAGGAGAGAAGCCCAGCCTGGAATTGAGTTCTACCTGTTCTACTATAAAACCCACCTTAAATCCTATTTTAGCTAGCACAGACCCATTGAAATAAAATTACACACTGGAATTCTTGCTAGCCTCCTGGATTATTTCAACCCTCTGCTCAAACGGGCCTAAAATTCACATCTTCTGCTCAAATCCAGAGCCTAAAGTGTCGGCAGCCATTCAATTTAGGCTCGGCTCAAGCTCTCAGCCAGGAATTTTAGGAAGGGGTTATGTACCAGAAGCAGACAGCGCTGGCTCTTTGGCTATAATCAGAGATGAGCACTGAACCCTAGAGTTGGATATGACTGGCTTTCAAGCAAGGGTGACCTTTCCCTTTACCGATGTATCATTCACAGTAATGGTAACAGGTGTGCAAAATCCACACTGAAATGACATGACATATAAGATCAAGTTTCCCCCTGGTTTACTTATTGCCCGACCAAGAGACCAGTGATTTTGAAAGCTTGCACATTTCCCTTCTGCCTCTCTGATCATAATACTAATGGTTTTCTAAAGCCTGGACGATGTTGCTGTAGTTTATCTCTCTCTTGTTTTAACCCAGTGGAACACAGAACCATAGAATAACTGAGCTGGAAGGGGCAGGAATCAATACCAAATCCTTCTCTCTAGCTTCCTTTTCACACAAAGAGAATCCACAGCTCTTCTTCTGAGATTCTTCTCTAATAGCAAGAATCAAGAAGCACCCAAAGAAACATCTCTGTAGGTGCAAAGGCCTATAGCTTGGAGACACTGCAGGCCCCCCCAAAAAAATCCCTAATTATTAAGCCTCCTGGGAAATGAAGCTTGAGACCATCTCAGTTTTCTTGGCTACCCCAAGTGGCTGGTTTCTCCAGGAGTTCTCAACCTTTTAAAGGGGGGGGGGATGGATCTTTTGCCCATCCCAGATCGTCTGGAACCCACTTTTCTCTAATTCTTTCTTACCCCTGTCCATCACCAAGAGAGTCTTTCTTCCACCCCAACAGCTTGGGGGGACACAAAGCAAAAATATCCCCAAGCCTCTCCAAGCATGGATGGAAATTCCTCTCCATCTTCAGCTTCTCCAAGATGAGTCACTCGCCGATTTGGTGTCTTCTTTTGAGGGGGGGGGGGTTGTTTGGTGAAATCCCAGCTTGAGCTTCACAAACTGGCAGCTCTGCCTGGAAGGGGGGGGCTTTATTCAGGGGGGCCTCTTTGAAGCAGATTGAAGAGAAGGAGCAGAAGGAGAAGGAGAATAATAATAATAATTTCATGTCAGAAATTATTCTGGGTTGAAACGATTTCTGCTGGAGAAACTCCGCTCAGGGGACGCCCAAATGAGGCTCCTTTCATGTCCCCAAGATCTTTTCCCACCAAAGTGTTCCCCATTTATCTACTTCCAATGTCTTGCTTTCGAACTGCTAGGTTGGCAGGAGCTGGGACAGGGGCGGGCACTCAATCCGTCATGCACTACTCGAGTCTCAAACTGCCGACTTGCTGGCCTTCCAACAACCAAACGTAACAACCAAACGTCAACTGGGGTCCCTCTCAGCCCATCCCCGCCCTCTCCAAATTGCCCATCGGAATGCGGGCAACAGATATGGAGCCTCTTCTAGCGCCGAGGTAGAGCAGGAACGAAAAGAAAGGGGAATTGTCACGATGGCCACCAAGGGCCGAGGTCGGGGGTCCATCCATCGGTTCCGTGCCTTGGCCGGCTTGTGCTTCCTTGCGCTTCCCCGCCCTCTCCGTCTCCCCCCTTGTCGGTGTTGCGCTTTACATTCGATGCGCAAAGGCGCTTCCTCTTTAAAAAAAAGCTGCTTGGGGTTCATCGGAAGATTTGGGGAAGGGGTGAGGGAGGGGCCTGCCAGTCATGTTCCCCTTCTTGGCAAAGCCTGGGGAGGGAAATGGAAAATAATCAAAGGCAGAAGAGGGGAGTTGCATGTTCTGGGTCTTGCTCTGGAGAAAAGGCCAGATGGATCCGAAGGGACATCTATGGCGATTGGCGACAGCTATGGAAGGGAGCATGAATTTGGGGAAACCCCGTCTCTATGTCTTTGTATAAGTAAAGGGAAAGAAAGAAAGAAAGAAATTTCAGCTATATAGAGATAGAAAGAGAAGGCTAGAAAGAGGAAGTGGGTGAAAGATGGAAGGAAGGAAGAAAAGAAGAAAGAAATTTCAGCTATATAGAAAGAGAAGATGTAGAAAGAGGAAGTGGGTGAATGATGGAAGGAAGGAAGGAAGGAAGGAAATAAATAAATAAATAAATAAATAAATAAATAAATAAATAAATAAATTTTAGCTATATAGAGATAGAAAGAGAAGATGTAGAAAGAGGAAGTGGGTGAATGATGAAAGAAAGAAAGAAAGAAAGAAAGAAAGAAAGAAAGAAAGAAAGAAAGAAAGAAAGAAAGAAAGAAAGAAAGAAAGAAAGAAAGAAAGAAAGAAAGAAAGAATTGGCAGGAAGGAGAGGAAGAACGTTTAAAAAAGGAAAAAAGAGGGAGAGGGAGAGGTGGGGGTGGGGGTGGGAAAGACAACAGCAGCTGAATTCAACCTGCCTCCCTGCCTTTCTTCCCCGGCTTCTGTGGAACTTGAGCCCGGAGCAAAACAGGCGCAGCGCATCTGCGAAGTCAAACGGGCCTTTTCCAGCGGCCTTTGAGCCAGGCTTGTCTTTCCTCGGCGGAGACCTATCCTAAGAAAGGCTGCCGGTCCTTCGCCTGGCCCATCCTGACCCTTTCCCCGGCCCTGATCCCTGGGCCGCCTTCAAACAAACCAAAACAAAAAGCCCCCCCTCCCCCCCAAATCGATCCGGATAAAGCGCCCTGCCTGTCTAAACGGCGTCCTTTTGTTTGCGCTTGGTTGCACTTTAAGAAAAAAAATACACCTTAACTCAACAGGGTTTTTAAGATTCACTTCATTCAAAGGCTTGCCGGATAAACGATCTCCACGCTCATTCACTCTCGCCCGCTCCTCTTTATTCGTTTTAATTCGGATCAACCGCCATTGAAGCCGAAGCGAATCCGAACTGGCATTTCTCCTTTGCAAAAGAAAAATCGCCTTTTCCCAGACTCATCCCCAGAGGAGTTCGAAATCTCGCACTTCAAAACCCTTTCCGATTTTCAATCCGGTTTAGGACCTTTTGGTCGCCACCGCGCCTAGTCCGTTTTGGGGCGGTTGCTTACTAGCAAAGCCTGGATTACGCCTAAGTAAGGATCTCCACCCTTCAGACTCTATTTATAGGAGCAAAAATGGATGAAGGACAGTATCACGAATACTGTATACTGTATTTATAGTCTTTAATCAAAAAATAAAATAGAGAATTGTAAAAAAATATTAATTAATGCAATACAATTAAACACTGAAAGCAGTCCTTCTGCAATCGACTTCATTCATAAAGGTGTATCTTTTCCTCTTTTCAGAAGAAACCTCTTTCTATTCTACCTTCCTTCTCTGCAAAAGCACAAACCTGTAAATTTCATTCCTCAAAACCTGGAGTATCTACACTCCGATTTGGAAGTCCTTTCTCCATTTATCCCCTTTCCTCCTCAAATCAGAAGAACTGGGAACCTGAGATCATAAATAGCTTGCGGTTTTGCTGCTCTGTTCCTTCGGAAGCACACAGAAAAATTTAAATTTAAAGTATAAAATTGCCTGGATTTGTTTTGATTCCAGTTAGGTGGTTCGGTGATGCCTCCCATGCGCTCAATGGTACGATTAATCCGAATTACATAGAACTTTAGATCTCCAAACAATATCCATTCTCACTTCGAAACACTTCCATAGCAAAATTAATTCAGATTTCTTGCGGACGTGGAGAAATTGTCCTAAATTCTCTTTCCATTCCCTCTGCCCCATTTCTTTGTGTCGTTGGCATCAAATTATTTTAACCAGGATTGGGCAAAACCCAATCAATAATAATAATAATAATAATAATAATAATAATAATAATAATAATAATAATAATAATAATAATAATAATAATAATAATAATAATAATAATAATAATAATAATAATAATAATAATAATATTGTCTCGGAAATTATTCTGGGTTCAAAGGATTTTTGCTGGAGAAATTTTGCTCAGCGGACGCCTGAATGAGACTTCCTTCATGTCCCCAAGAGCTGGGACAGAGACAGGCGGTCAATCCATCATGCAGTACTCAGGTCTCGAATGGCTGACTTGCTGGCCTTCCAGCTAACAGGATGAGCTTCTTAACCCCTTACCCAACCTGTGAGACCCCAAAATGCTAAAAATAAATAAATCCGTCCCTAATTAGCAGCATGATTTAAGGAAGGAATTTAGTAATACTCTCAAGTTTTTAATTGCTGGTATAAAATCTAATGGTAGTGGACTAATTTTCCCCCTTCTTTTTAAAGCAACTGCTGGGTACATTTTTCATTTAAACCGGGCAGGGAAAACTAATATTATTTCATTCTCCAAGACAAACAAGGAGATATTTATACATTTCAAACATACACGCCCTCATCTTAAAAAGTGGCAGGAAAATCTTAAAATCCAGGGGAGGGGGGGAGCCGGTTGAACGCTTACGAGGCATTTCCTTGGGAAATGTTTTTTTTTTTTTTTTAGCCAAATAACCGCAAGGCCGCCTCCTTTACTCCAGAGGAAACCGCACGGAAGGGCGAGGGGTTTACTCTCGAGGAAAAGGAAGAAAAAAACACCGAAGGATGCTTAAAGGGTTTCGAGCCTGTGGCAGGCAGAAGGTGTCTTTATTATATAATAAAGTAAAATGAAATGCAGGGAATCCAACTGTTTACTCAGATCAGGAACTGAAAGGGAAAGCGAGTTCTATTATTTATTTATTTATTTGACTTGTTTAGCCGCCCCCTCGCAGAAGTGACTCTGGGCGGCTTAGAACACAAGAAATGCCCCCAACGTAACACTCGCCAACAACCCATAATATAGATAAACATCATAAAAATTCTAAAATCTCTGAAATCTAAAAATCTTAAAATTCACACACAAACACACGTACACACAAACAGGAGCACAAAAGGAAAGAAAAAAAGAAGGAAGAAAGGAAGGAAAGAAAGAAGGAAGGAAGGAAGAAGGGAGGAAGAAAGAAAGAAAGAAAAAGAAGGAAAGAAGGAAGGAAGAAGGAAACAACCAGTGAAGGAGTACACGTGTACACAGACACGCACACACGCGCACACACGCACACACACGGGCGGCAGAGTTCCTAGACCCGACGAAAGCTTCCCAACTCTGTGACGCAACAATAGAACTTCAGCCGGTGACGCAACAAAAGGATCAAAAGAATCGAATGGAACCAAAGGGAAGGGGCGGAATCCTTTGATCTCGAAGGCCTGGTTCTCTTACACACGCACAGACGCGCGCGCGCACGCACGCACGCACGCACGCACGCACGCGCACACACACACACACACACACACACACACACACACACACACACACACACCATTTAAACAACGACGACGCAAACGGGGGTTTAATCTCATATTCTGACATCTTTCCCTCTCTTTAACACAGACTTGAATTCGAGTGACTTAACTTTGGAAACTTTGTTCACACAAACCCGTGTCTCTCCACCCCGTGTGAACCTTCCCACCCCTTCCATCGAGCACGCAGAGTCCTGGTCCGGAGGCGGGAGGACAAGGGGAGGCGGACGGCGCTTGTTTGGCCTTACTGTTGGTAGTCTTGCTTGCAGTAGAGTTTGCGGTCCCGAAAGTAGCAGCTGGTGGTGAGGGCCTGTTGACACGCGGCGCACTGGAGGCACTCCTCGTGCCACGAGGACTCGTTGACGCGCATCAGGAAGCGGTCCGAGATGGGCCGCTGGCAGCCCTCGCAGACGGCCGGGTGCTGGCAGTCGGACCCTAAAGGACGCAGGGGTGGAAAAGGAGGAAGAGAGAGGAGGAAACAAGAGGACATGAAAAACAGAGATGGAGAAAGGCGGAAACAAGTAGTCCTTTCTCAAGTCCGGCAATAGTCAGACCATTCCATTTACACTCCCCGTTATTCCGTTCCCATTCACACGTGCGAAGGCTCCCGGAAGACAGGAATGGAAGGCAGTCTTTTTTCCACCCACCCCATAAAGGAAAACTTTTCCTGCTCTCATTGTTCCCTAGAATGACGGCGGTGCCTAAGTTTTGCTCAAGTATTCGCCGCAACCAGTGTGGACCTATTGAATGATTATTCACATCACTAAGCTTTATGCGATCATTAGCCCAAACTAGAAGGAAACCACTAAATCATTACTAATATTACTAGGATGTTACTAGTGGCTAAGATGCTGACTGGAAGGCGGGAGGTCAGCAGTTCAATTCCCAAGTACGGAATGAGCTCCTGTCTTTGTCCCAGTTCCTACCAACCTAGCAGTTCGAAAGCAAGACATTGCAAGGAGATAAATAGGTACCACTTCGGTGGGAAGGTAAACAGAGTTCCGTGCACTCTGGTGTCTAGTCATGCCTGCCACATGACCACGAAAACGTCTGCGGAAGCAGACAGCGCCGGCTCTTCAGCTTTGAAACAGAGGTGAGCACTGAACCCTAGAGTCGATACGACTGGCTTTATTATCATTGCTATAGTCGTAGTTTGCGGACAAATGAATCTTAATTTTTGTTGCTAAGTGCCGTCAGGTCGTCTCCGACTTATGGTGACCTTATGAAAGAATAACCACGGAATTATTTAGTACAGAATTAGTACTGAACTATTACTATCACATTAATACTGAATCAGTACTTTTGCTGCCACTACTAGACTAAATTTGGCTCTAAGTCCCAACCAGGCTAGACCTACTGAAGGAAGGAGGCGTGCTAAGTCAACACTTGAGTAAACCCTATTGATTCCATGGGTCTACTCCAGTTGGGGCTCTTGTTGCGCCTTAACTATCCTAACATCCAGATTTCAACATTAGCTAATTTCTGCTACTTGAGCATTTGGTCTCCTCCGTCGTGGGGCCACGTTTACTCAGGAGTAGGCGCCGCTGAGCTCCAGGGCGGCTTACTCGGAAGCAAGCACAACTGGCCAGGTTGAACAACCAATATTTTCCTAAGTCCTTGGACCAGTTTAAAGAGAAAGGTTTCCCTTGCTCGAAAGCCAGTCGTATCCGACTCTAGGGATAAGTGCTCATCTCTGTTTCAAAGCCGAAGAGCCAGCCAACCTGGCGATCCGGAGATCTCGTTCCCAATAAATTAACCACCACCACCATCATCCCCGCTGCGAACTGCCCATCTCACACTCTCGGCTTGTCCGAACGCTAGCAAAAGTATAAACACGTGTGTTCGTCCCTTGCCAAGTTCCCACAGCTCCGAGTTTCCCCAACACCTATTATTAATTATTATTTATTATTCACGGGTGGGGGTGGGGAGCGGAACCAGACCTTATTTTTTGTTTTGTTAATTTCTTAAATTAAGAGGGTGGGCTATCCCGGGTCCAGCTCAGACAGCAAGCAGCAAATTAAGTCAGAGAGTTGGTAAGAAAGTAGTTACTGGTAAAACGGGGAGAAGGAAGGGGAAGAAATAGTTACTTTAAGTTCTGGAGGTGCTGCACAGGAAAGTAAATACTGTAACTGGAAAGGAGGGAACTTTCACGGGAGACAAACATTTCCACAAAAGACGAGTTTGGGGGGGGGGGGAGACCCTGACATTTGAGGACACACCAATTTCCAAATTCGGAGTCACTCCTATTTCCCCTCCTCCGAAGTACTCAATTCTTTTCTGGTGCGTGTGACAAGGACACGAACCGGATGGGAAAGGAAAGGGTCGTGACATTTCTAAGGAGAAAGGCAATCATATTTTAAAAAAGAAAGCATAGAGGGGGAAATCAGCCTTTTCTTCAACTTATAAAACAACTTGCAATGAAATCGAATCGTTTAGGCCCAAAGTGGAGATGTTGGTGTCTCCGGTTTAGGGAGCCTCGTTCTGAAAACCAGGTTTAAGTGCACGAGGGAAATTAAACTGCTTATAGCTGCGCAAAGAAGCGTCCAAACATGGATATTGGGGGGGGGGGGTCTCCTGTCCCGACGTACCCCCTCCCCACAGAAAAAGTTCCACACGGATTTTAAAAAGAAATTTTCACTTGAACGCTTGAGCAAAGAAATCTAGGTCTCCATTTTGTGCGGGGGGGGGGCCCTCAATAGATGAGGCTTAAAGTTTTACACTCGGGGTATTTCTTTTTCCAACAGACCAGCAAATTTGAGGACAAGGTGAAGCCTGATACAAGAAGAAGGCAGATCCACAATTGTCAAGGAAACCGTACTGCAGATCGCATCTCGGTTTCCTAAAAGCCTAACCAGCCTCAGCGCCTTTTCCTTCAAAAGTAAAGAGGTAATTTTACATCCAAGAGAAAGGAAGAAAGGAGGGAGGGAGGGAAAGAAGAAAGGAAAGAAAGAAAGAAAGAAAGAAAGAAAGAAAGAAAGAAAAGAGAAAGAAAGAAAAGAAAGAAAAGAGAAAGAAGAAAGGAGGGAGGGAGGGAAAGTAAGTAAGTAAGAAAGAAAGAAAGAAAGAAAGAAAGAAAGAAAGAAAGAAAAGAGAAAGAAGAAAGGAGAGAGGGAAAGAAAGAAGGAAGGAAGGAAATAAAGAAAAGAGAAGGGAGAAAGGAGGGAGGGAAAGAAAGAAGGAAGGAAGGAAGGAAAGAAAGAAAAGAGGAAGAAAGGAGGGAGGGAAAGAAAGAAAGAGAAAGAAAGAAAGAAAGAAAGAAAGAAGAGAAGGAAACAATAAGCGAAGGAAGGAAGAAAAGGGAAACAAGGAGTGAAGGAAGGGAGGAAAGAAAGAAGGGGTGCCAGAAAGAAGGAAAGAAAGAATGAAGGAATGAAAGAAGGGGAAAAGAAGGAAAAATAGAGAAGGAAGGAAGAAGTGAAGTAAGAAAGAAACTCAGTGAAAAGTGGCAAGAAATGAAGGAAAACTTAGTGAAAGAGAAAGAAAGAAAGAATGAAAGAAATGAAATTAAATGGGGGGGGGGGAAGCCGCTGCCCATTTCTTGACAATTCCGTACCTTTGCACGTGAAGTTTCTGTTGATTTGAATTTGGTCAGAATCCGGCTTCTTGAACCTACCATTTCTCTCCCGCCACCCTCCTAAAAAACTTATCGAAGGGCCCAATAAGTGTGTGGAGGATCGCGGGCTCCTGAGTTCAAGCGCGTGTGCCCGTTTGTGTGTGCGCGCGCACACACTGGCTGGTTGTGCAAAGTTTTGTTGAAGTTTCAAGTCTGGGCAAGAGAGAGGAAGATAAAGGCGTGAGAAAGAAAGAAAGAAAGAAGGAAGGAAGGAAGGAAGGAAGGAAGGAAGGAAAGAAGGAAGGCTGAGGCTCCCCAGGCCAAGAGGCGAAGCGACTCACCGAGTAAGACGCCGAGCGTGGCGGGGCCCGACCTCAGCGGGTGATCTTCCATTTTAATCCCTTCCAGCATCTTGGAAGCGTCGGCGGAGCTCCGGCCGAAGCAGCTTTCCAGCGATTCGGGGCCCGTGGCTACATCCATGGGGCGGAGAGGGGAAGGAGGGGGGGGGAAATGAAAGGTAGAAGGGGTGGGGGCTGGCAGAGAAGGAGGGGAGGGGCAGAGGGAGAGGGAGGCGGCGGCGGGTGCCCCTAGTGCCGGGATCGGGGCCTCGGGAACCGGCGGGAGGAGGCAGCCACGGAGCAGGCGGGAGGACCGGAGAGCCCGGCGTCCATCGAGGGTCCCGATCCGAGGCGGCCACCTGGGGTCTCAAGGAGGCCTCGCGGGGGCCTCCCGGGCCGGAGGGGGGCGGCCAGGCCCTCCCCAAGAGCAGGAGGGACCCAGGCCGGCATGCACCCGGTCGCCCGCCGCCGCTGCCCTCCGCCGATCTCCCCCGGAGCGCTCCCACGCCGGAGTGGCACCCAGGCGTCGTCCCGAGACAGGAGTCGCGCCGTTTAGAAGGGGGGGGGGGACACTCCGGCGGAGGAACACAGCCCCGCACACCTCTGGCCGCCGCCTCACTGCCACCACCACCACCACCACTACCTCCTCCTCTTGGCTTTCCACTCCTCCTCTTCCTCTCCCCCCCCACCCCGAAAAAAAGAAGGAAAGAAAAAAAGAAAGAAAGGAAAACAAACTGGCTGACACTTCAACTCCTCATTGGTCCGCCTGGGATCCTTGCGCGCGGTGAGGCGGCTTCCTCGACGGCAAATAGTGCCTGGCTTTAAAAAAAAAGAGGAAAGGGAGGAAAGGAAGAGGAGGAGGGAAAGAACGAGAGAGAGAGAGAGAGAGAAAGGGGAGGGAGGGGAAAAGCAGAAGGCGCACGTGAAAATTAGAGAGAAACGGGGGAGGGGGTGGAGCGGAGAGCGAAGTAAGTTGGTTACTGTAAACCTTAGCCACCCACCTACCTGCCTCCCGACTCTTGACAATGGCTGGCTCCGGCAGGTAGGGAAGGAGGGATGGTTTAGGGGAGCCCCTCGGTGGTGGAAGGCGCAAACTTTGGAATCGGGGAGAAAAGGAGAGGAGAGGAGGGGGGTTGGAAGAGGAGGGCCGGCTTGGGTGGGGGGACAGGGAAGGGGGGAATTTGGACGGAGGAGGATAGAGGGAGGAAAAGAAGGAAGGAAGGAAGAAGGGAAAGAAAGAAAGGAAAGGAAGGAAGAAGGGAAAGGAAGAAGGGGAAGGAAGGAAGGAAGAAGGGAAAGAAAAAGGAAAAGGAGAAGGGAAAGGAAGGAAGGAAGAAGGGAAAGAAAAAGGGAAAGAAGAAGGGAAAGGAAGGAAGGAAGAAGGGAAAGAAAAAGGAAAAGAAGAAGGGAAAGGAAGGAAGGAAGCCCCGGAGAACTGGAGGAGGGGGAAGAGGAGTGGGCTGGGCGACGTCTCCCCTTTGCCAAAGGTGACAACGCAGGTTGGAAAGGAATTCTGCGCCCCAAGAACTCTCCTCACTCCAAACCACAAAGAGCTGCGGAGGGCATGCATCACGTTCTGCGGTAGGTGGACGATAAGGGCCCTTCCCCGCCCCCCGCCCCGTCCCCCCCCTCTTTCCCACTTGTTCTTGGCCCTGCCAAGATGCCCACAGCATGTTCTGGGGCAAAAGGTTCCTGGGGTTGGGTCCCTAGAGGGTGTGTAAGGCGCACTTTCTGGGATGGGGAATTGGGGTGGTTTCTTTGCCGAGGTGTGCGATGGAGAGATATAGGTAGTGGCACTAGGCTCGACTTCCTTGGCAGTGGAGCAGAGGGGGGAGGGCGTCACTTGCCCCATCTCTTCTCCTGCCCCCACCCCCACCCCCCAAAAAAGCTTACGACTCCTTTTGCTCCCTACCCAAGATCTTCTGCAGCCGTTTGGGCTTGGTCGGCACCTGGCGATGGGCGCCGGGAGGGTCGGAGAGGGCGCTGGTGGTGCCAACCCCTTCCCACTTGCGCGTCCCCTTCCTGGCGAACGGATCGGGTCCCCCGATGCAGAAGGGGAAGGCGACCCATCGCTCAAACTAGCCTGCCTTCTCGGGCCGCGTTTGGAAAGGCATAAGAGAGGAACACACACACACCCTAAAGTCCCCGTTTTAAATATTTCTCGGGGCCGAAAGCCTTTGGCTGGTTCCACTGGAGTAGACCCACTGAATCAATGGGTCTTACGAGAAGGTTGCCTCACCCCTTCGCCAACGGCCTGGGTCTACTCTGCTTGCCTCCTTTACGCCGCGCCACGAATCCGCTCCCAAGTCTCTCCACCAGCAAACCCGTGCGCCCACGCGTTAAAGAGTTCCCACACCCGCTGCGAACGTGCCTGCCGAGTTAATCTCTGACCCGGGTTCTCCCAGGAGTGTCTCCCACATCTCTCTCCTTTGCCCATTAGGCTTCACTGCCCCTTCACCTTAAGTGGCCTTCAGTGGTCCAAGCCAAGCGCACCGCGAGGTTTGTTTTGCGACACGCTGGATTTTCATTTCTTCCTTGGCTGCAGAAAAGTGATTTTAATCTCCCCCCCCTCCCTGAAATTCCCGGGGGGGGGCTCTTGAAGTGGTAGGCATTTCTCACTCGGAAAAGTGGTGCGCGCGCGGGGGGGGGGGATATATACACCCATTCCAAGCGAGCTTGTGCGCTTCGTCGCGCTCCGGTGGTTCTTTTTGTTCCGCTGTGCGCCCAGGGCGCACGAGAGCGCAAAACCCAAGGCGGCGCCATTGTCCCCAATGCGCGGACCGTTACGCACAGGAAATCAAAGGCCTTTCCTTTTCCGCGCGAGTCTCCTTTGCGCGGAGCGAGTAACAACTTTGGGGAAGGTTCAGGCTAGGAGGAAAGTGTTGGATCTATAATTCAAAAGTGTTGGCTCTTTAATTCAAAAGTGTTGGATCTTTAATTCTGGGAAGGCCAGATTTCTGGTGGGACCTAAACTATTTTGACAGGGTCTTTTCTTTCTTTCTTTCTTTCTTTCTTTCTTTCTTTCTTTCTTTCTTTCTTTCTTTCTTTCTTTCTTTCTTTCTTGCTTCTTTCCTTTTCTTTCTTTCTCTATTTATTTATTTATTTATTTTCTCTTCATTCATTTCTTCCTTCCTTCCTTCCTTCCCGTTTCTTCCTTCCTTCTTTTTCTTTCTATCTCTATTTATTTATTGTCTCTTCATTCTTTTCTTCCTCCCTGCCTTCCTTTCTTCCCATTTCTTCCTTCCTTCCTTCTTTTTCTTTCAATCTCTATGTATGTATGTATTTATTTATTTATTTTCTCTTCATTCTTTTCTTCCTCCCTGCCTTCCTTTACTTTCCTTCGTCCTTCATTTCCTTTTTCCTCCCCCTTCTTTCCTTCCAAGAATAACCACCAAGACTTTGCATTTCAACCGCTAGAGAAGGGGAGATGAAGGAGAAATTATATATATATATATTAATATAGATACCTTATTATATATATGTCATAGAATCATAGAATAACTGTGCATTTTCCCCACTTTCTTGGCCGTTCATCAGAATAATGGGTTGAGGACCCATTCAAATGAATGAGATCTCGTTTGCCCATGGTTAGCTTTCCCTTTATTTCCACGGGTCCCAACACGAACAGGTCTCTATTCAACTCACTGCAATGGCGATGAGGATGAGTGAAGCATTTATTCTGACAATATTTGCCCATCTTGTAGTCAGGAACCTCGGGAAAAGTTACTTAGATTTCGGATCGGAGCTAAAGAACAAGCAGGGTTTTTAGGATATTTGTTCCTGGCTATGCAGAGGTTTTTATCTTTCTGGCTCCGTGGTTAAGAAGCTCGCCTTGTTAGCTGGAAGGCCTGCAAGTCGGCAGTTCGAGACCCGGGTACTTAATGATGGATTGAGCGCCCATCTCTGTCCCAGCTCTTGGGGACATGAAAGGAGCCTCATTTAGGCGTCCCCTGATCAGAGTTTCTCCCGCAAAAATCCTTTCAACAGAATAATTTCTGACACGAAATTATGACTGTATCTTTCTTTCTTTGTCTCTCTGATTTATACCTAATCCGACATAGATATCTCCCCAATTACAATACGACTTGATGGTGTAAATAATTGAGGGATCCCCCCCTCAGTTATTCCCCCTCCCCCAAAGAAACACTCTGGCTTTTAAATAATTTTACAGTCAAACATTAAATCTTAGACCTGCAAAATGCCCTCGCTAAGAATTTCTTCAAAGTCACAATATTATTTGGTGACTGCTTCGAGTAAAGGAAAACCTGATTCCAAACTTCCCCAAAAAATATTTTGGAAGCAACCAGAGCAAAATATATTTTCTTTCTCCACCAGCCCTTTCTCATTCTTTCACATTTTTATGTAAACCATATCACTGAAGGAATCTGACGATACAGTCTAGGAAAGTTTTCCTCTATTTTTTTTTTTAAAATAGCTTGATTTAGAGACCTGAGCAATTCGGAAAGCTTTCTTTGGTGGGGGAAATAAATAAATAATGTGATTATTTAATTTCGAGCTCAAGCTAAAATAATAACAAGCCACCCGAAGCTCTTTAGATTCCAGAAAGCGATTCCTCAACCAATAACTCCTTAACAGTCCATCCTTCCTCGAGGTAATAAAAAGGGATGTTTTCCCTGGAAATCCAGTTTTCCCTCCTTCTTTCGAGCACAAACAATTCCCGGATTTGGACACAATTATTTGGTGGAATTGCGAAGGGGGGAAAACCTCCCAAATTAGAGCATGGTACAGACGGGACAGGGGACTTGCAGTGGCTTAGAGGATAAGACGTTGAACTTGAGGGCTGGAAGGTCGGCAGGTCAGCAGTTCGAGACCCAAGGACTGCACTACAGAGTGAGTGCCCGTCTCTGTCCCAGTTCCTGCCCACCTAGCAGTTCGATAGCAAAAAATTTTTTGCAGGTAGACCAATAGGGACCACTTTGGTTGGAAGGTAAACAGCGTTCCATGCACTGCCTGCCACATGTCCATGGAAACGTCTGCAGACAGAGACAGCGCTGGCTCTTTGGCTATAAACAGAGATGAGCACTGAACCCTAGAGTTGGATATGCCTGGCCTTCGAGCAAGGGCGACCTTTATTACTTTTACTTACTACGTGATGCTTGGAAGCGTTTATAACAGAAGTGGCCGGAGAAACGGAGGGAGCTGCTATTAGGATAAATACGTAGCTTCTCATTTTAACCTCTCCCCTAATCCCCCCCCAAAAATCCCTAGAGTCTATGGGGGACCCCCCCCCCCCAAAAAAAATCTCCGTTATTCCAGGTACACATCAAGGCGATTTTTTTAAAATCACATTTTTGGCGAGAGGTCTGGGGTCATTTTCTGAATTAATACCAATCGACTGTGCAATATTAATTAATTAAGATGGGAAATGTGTACTCGAAGTGGGGCAGAGAACCATTTCGAGTGAAGAAGAAACATATGCGGCGTTTCCAACAGGAGTTTCCTACCGTCTGTGAAACCCACCGACTGAAATCAGAGGAGGAGCCTAAGGTAAAAGTAAAAGTCACCCTGGCTCGAAAGCCAGTCGTATCCGACTCTAGGGTGCAGTGCTCATCTCTGTTTATAGCTGTCTTTGTCTGCAGACGTTTCCGTGGACATGTGGCAGGCATGACTAGATACTGGAGTGCACGGAATGCTGTTTCCCTTCCCACCAAAGTGGTCCCTATTTATCAACTTGCAATTTTTTGCTTTCGAACTGCTAGGTTGGCAAGAGCTGGGACAGAGACGGGCGCTCACTCCGTCGTGCGGTACTCAGGTTTTGAACACAATTGTTAAAGGGGGTCAAGCACTTAAAAAACCCCAAACCTAGGTGGATTCGGAGGGCGTGGAAGGGGTTGGATCGATGCCATCGGAGGAAGCGAGACTTCTTTTAACCTGCCTTTATTGTTCTCCAATTTGACATGGAAAGAACGCCCCAAAAACACAAGGTCAAGGGAGGCAGGGAAAGTTTTTACACGCGAGTAAGCTCGTTAGCCTCCAGGAAATCTTAAGAAACTCGCTGGGGGAGGGATGGCTCTACGATTTTATTCCGTAACACCACTTGCACAAAAGTGTAAAAATGGCAGGTGCTACTCGGAGGAGGAA
>CP126898.1:51862791-51937791 GCA_030440675.1 Furcifer pardalis | reverse complement strand
CCCTTGAGGTTTTTAAAACTTGGATTCCGGTTCTGCCTTTCTACAGACCTTGGAGTTTCGGGATTCAGTTCAGAATTGGATTGAATGTGGATTCCCCCCCTTTTTTTTGCCAAATGGGGCCCGTTCAGAATTCTTTATCTATCTTTAACCTCGTAGGACTCCTTCCTTCCTTTTCAATTTAGCTTTCCGAAAGACTCGTTTAGGTCGGAAATTATTCTGGGTTGAAAGGATTTTGGCTGGAGAAACTTCGCTCAGGGCAGGGGACGCCCGAATGAGGCTCTTTTCATGTCCTCAAGATCTTTTTCCCCACCGAAGTGGTTCCTATTTATCTTCTTGTATTGGCTTTCAAACTGCTAGGTTGGCAGGAGCTGGGGCAGAGACGGGCGCTCAGTCCGTCATGCAGTACCCGGGTCTCCAACTGCCCGACTTGCCGGCCACCACTGAGCCAAAACAGCCCCCATCTATCACTGCAGTGATGCAGAATCTTGTGATGCCTTCAAAATGACTGTGTTGACTTCAGCACCCAAACTCTGCCCACATTTCCAGCTCATGGATCGCATGCATCTGACGAAGTGGGATTATTTCTGATCAGCCCCGCTCCAGAGAAAATTTATTCCAATTAAAAGCTCCAATGCCCTCAAAACTCATCCATGTGTGGACCCTACTTTGCTGTCTTACTCAGTGACTTGCTGCGTTTTGAGGGGTGGAGATGTCAGATGCAAATTCCCCACCTCCCCCAAGTTCTAAGGTCTTTGGATTCAGCCTTCTTACATACTGTATGTACTCAAGTATAAGTCTAGTTTTTTAGCCCCCAAAAAGAGGTCCAAAAAAGGATCTTGACTTATACTCGGGTAAATGACGTCGAGGGTCCCAAAACCGGCGGTGGTGAAAATTCAACTTTGTAGAAAGCACTAACACTACCATAAAAGCTCAAAAACCTACCCATACAAATATCTAATTTAGTTAATTTTACCTTATTTTCATGTATTTTAATTACTGAAACTCACAAGCTGCTGCTGCATTTTCCACCCCTAACTTATACTCAGGTGAATCTATTTTCTTAGTTTTAGAGGTCTAAATTAGGTACCCTCGACTTATATTCAGGACGACTTATAGTAGAGTATATACGGCAGTAAAGGTAAAGGTTGCCCATGCTTGAAAGCCAGTGTATCCGACGCTAGGGTTCAGTGCTCATCTCTGTTTATTGTCAAAGAACCAGTGCTGTCTGCATCTGCAGACGCTTCTGTGGACATGTGGCAGGCATGACTAGACAACGAAGTGCACGGAACGCTGTTTACCTTCCCGCCGAGGTGGTCCCTATTTATCTCCTTGCAATGCAGGAGCTGGGACAGAGACGTCGTGCAGTACTCGGGAACCGAACTCCGACCTTCTAGTCGTCAAGTTCGGCGTCTTAACCGCCTTCTTAAATAATCGAGACCAAAATTGGGATCTTTGCAAATCCGAGAGATTTGGCCGTTCAAGTAACAGCTCTGCCCTCTCCTGGCCTGTCCTTGTCATGACAGCCATTATCATAAAATAAAATAAACCTGTCTGCTTCTGGTGTGCAGCCGTTTCCATAGACATGTGACAGACATGGACCGGAGTGCACGGAACGCTGTTTACCTTTCCACCGAGGTGGTCCCTATTTATCTACTTGCAATTTCTTGCTTTGGAACTGTTAGGTTGGCAGGAGCGTCGCCCTATGGAGAAACCTGGTTTGGCTGGATAGCCCTCCTAGAAGGGTCTATTCAGAAACCCAACGAGTTCAATGGCATTTCCCCTAGGAAATGGGGTTTTATAGGACCTTGGGTCTTCGGATTTGGAAGAATTTGTGGTTGAGGGCCAAACTCACAACTGGGTTTTTGCAAGACCTTTGGCCCAGATCTATAGGGCAGGAATCCTAGAAAGAGAGAGACTTCTGTAAATCGCTGGACTGAATAGGTCTACTCTAGTGGTGGGTCTCGCCAGCTGACTCCAAAGTCCTAAGGGTAAGAGGACTGTAGAGTTAACCGTGGGAGACGCCTTCATGGCGAGGGGAATCCCATAAAGCAGCACAAAAGGAATACATGAATAGGATAGAATAAAGCATTTTTTCCAAAACAAGATGGCACGTGAGTTACGCCACGAATCCGGGCTCACACGGGTGTAACGCATTGATTTAAAACTTTAACCGGCTCAGAACACTTTGATCCACTTTTTCTCTTCGTGTACCGAGGGGTTAAGACGCTGCACTTGACGACTGCAAGGTCGGGGTTCAATTCCCGAGTACTGCACGACGGAGTGAGCTCCCATCTCTGTCCCCGCTCCTGCCAACCAACCCGTTCGAAAGTAGATAAATAGGGACCACTTCGGTGGGAAGGTGAACAGCGTTCCGTGCACTCTGGTGTCTAGTCCTGCCTGCCACATGTCCACGGAAGCGTCTGCAGATGCAGACAGCGCTGGCTCTTCGGCAATAAACAGGGATGAGCTCTGAGCCCTAGAGTCGGATGCGACTGGCTTTCCAGCAAGGGCGACCTTTACTCCCAGATCAGAGCAAACCGAAGTGGGATAAAAGGTTGTATGTAGAGAAAGGGTTGGGTGCGTTTATCTATATTTTTAAAAAATATTTTTTAATGTTCTCTATTTTCAAATATCTCAGGACAGAATATAGAGATTGTGATTTACTGGTTTTCCCATGAAATCCTCCGAGTCTTCCTTCCTTCCTTTTCTTCCTTTCTTTTCTTTTTTCTTCCTTCCTTTTCTTCCTTCCTTCCTTCTCTTCCTTCCTTCCTTCCTTCCCTTCTTTTTCTTTTTTCTTCCTTCCTTCCTTTTCTTTCTTCCTTCCTTTTCTTCCTTCCTTCCTCACCCACCCTCCAAAAGGAGCGCAAGGCGGCATACAAAGACCAGGGCGATTTAGCTAGGCAAGACTTTGCTTCCATTTCTCCCCCTCCCCACCCAAACCCGTGGCAGTCTGTTGGCCAACCCCAGGTGAAAGAGAACAGGGAATTCGCTCAAATATTGTGGGTCAACACAACCGATACGAAAGAACCCAGATCGTCTTTGAAAGTTCTGGTTTTACAAGCGAGGTCCAACAGGAAAAATCTTGCAGCGTCTGCCCAGGTAAATTGAGAAAAACGAATCTGGGTCTTATGATTTCTTTCACCTGCTCCAAAAATCCAAGCAGGGATCGAACTTGTGACCTTGGAATTGCCCACCTTTGTTCCTAAAGGTAAAGGTGGCCCTTGCTCGAAAGCCAGTCGTATCCGACTCGAGGGTTCAGTGCTCATCTCTGTTTCTAGCCAAAGAGCCAGCGCTGTCTGCATCTGCAGACGTTTCCATGGATACGTGGCGGGCATGCCTGGACACCGGCGTCCACGAACGCCGTTTACCATCCTACTGAAGTTGCCCCTATTTATCTACATGCAATTTCTTGCTTTCGAATGGACTGCAAAATCGAGCCCGATCGACTCAATCCGGAGCGATCAGGTCTGCATTAGGAAAACGCAGCCTAATATTGAAGCATCCTTCTTAAGATTTCTGCTCTGTTGAAAAAGTTTCAGATAATAATGATGACGACGACGATAATAATAATAATAATAATAATAATAATAATAATAATAATAATAATAATAATAATAATAATAATAATAATAATAATAATAATAATAATAATAATAATAGTCTCATGTGCTTTCTTGGGAATCTTCTTTCGTGTCCAGATCAAACACTGGATTGCCAAAACGAAGCTTTGTTGTTGGCCAAATTTAAGTCCTCATCGGTGCAGATTTCTGGCCGTCATCGGCAGACCAGTAACTTAGATGGATTCTTAGGAGTCAACCCCATTAAACTCAAATAAGGCTGACTTTCCAACATGCTTGACAAGTGGCTTCGTGGTTAAGACGCAGAACTTGACGCCTGAAAAAGCCAACAGTTCGAGACCCGGGTACTGCACGATGGAGTGAGCTCCCGTCTCTGTCCCAGCTCCTGCCTACCTAGCAGTTCGAAAGAAGTTGCAAGGAGATAAATAGGTGGGAAGGTAAACAGCATTCCATGCACTCTGGTGTCTAGTCATCTCTGCTATTTTAAAAGGATTTAAATTTTGTCATTCCCTTCCAGCAAAGATTTTTTTAAAGAATCTTTCCGACTTTATTCCTTTCAAGCTATTTGCAAGAGGGAATAGAGGAGAAACCCGCAGTTAAAATTAAAAGATTATTCAAACAGAAAAAAAGGGGAGATGGAAGCGGAAAAACTTGCCCTTCTTTTTCCATGTAGCAAATAAAATATGAAATATATTTCGCTTTGATTGGATCGTTTCTTTTCATTCCAGACTTCAAATGTTCAAAAAACATATAAGAATCAAACAGACCTATTTACCTTAAGAGCTAGTTCTCTTTTATTGTCTCTATTAGTTAATTGTTTTTAAATTAAATATTCCTCTACATAAATTGAAAACTGTGAGTTGGTTTAAACAACAACAGCACCCAAAAAAATTATTTGATACCTCGTTTATTTCAGAGTAAATTAAGTATTTAGTCTCGGAAATTGGACTTTTAAAATACTTTATGTTCGGCTGCAGGGAGCCTATTTATTTTCAAGCACTTTCCTCCGTTTAGTGACTTCATTTGAGGCCATTTTTCTTTCCTTTTCTGAAGATTGGTTTTAAAGGCATCTTTCAGGCGGAATGTGGAGCAAAAAGGAACTTTTCAAAATAGGATTTTAAAATAAAATTAAGTGTTAGCGAGTCAATTAAAAAAAAAAACCACCTTGAAACAAAATGTCATAAATGAACTAACTACACCTGAAAACGAATTTTAAAACTTTCCTGCAGAGAAAACACATCTTTTCTAAAGCACCTATGGAAAATGAATAAATTACTGTACAGTACTTGAATGTTTGCATTCGTTTCTGCTGTGAAATTTGCAGGGAAGTTTCTCTGAAGAATAATTTTAAAAAATTCCACTAAACGTCTGGTTTTTTTGGCATATTGTGAGAGATTTGGAGCAATGCCATAATTTAAAATCCAATGAAAATGCTGAATAATCATAATCATAATCATAATCATAATCATAATCATAATCATAATCATAATCATAATCATAATCATAATCATAATCATAATCATAATCATAATCATAATCATAATCATAATCATAATCATAATCATAATCATAATCATGCTAGGTTGGCAAGAACTGGGACATAGACGGGCAGTACCCGGGTCTCGAACTGTCGACTTGCCGGCCTTCCAGCTATCAAGGCGAGCTTCTTAACCACTGAGCCACCACAGCCCCTTTCGATCAATAATTGTTTTCAAATTTTTGTATCCTAACGCAGTTTGATTCCCGTATACTGAAGGACGGAATGAGCTCCCGTGTCTGTCCCAGTTCTTGCCAACCTAGCCGTTCGAAAGCAAGAAATTGCAAGGAGATAAATAGGGACCACTTCAGTGGGAAGGTAAACAGCGTTCCCTGTGGCTCCGGTGTCTAGTCATGCCTGTCACATGACCATGGAAACGTCTGCAGAAGCAGACAGAGCTGGCTTTTTAGCTTGAAACAGAGATGAGCACTGAATCCTAGAGTATGATACTACTTTTGAGCAAGGGAAACATTTACCCTTACCTTTATCTATCTATCTATCTATCTATCTATCTATCTATCTATCTATCTATCTATCTATCTATCTATCTATCCAGCCATCCATAAATGGATAAATAGGTCTGTTTGATTCATCTATCTATCTATCTATCTATCTATCTATCTATCTATCTATCTATCTATCTATCTATCTATCTATCTATCTATCTATCTATCTAAGCACTAAAGCCTAGAGTCGGATGATATGACTGACTTTCAAGCAAAGGAAACCTTTCTCTTTCTCTTTAACGCTCTATTCGTTCAATCGGAAACCTGCCTAATTTCCCAGAAAAGGCCCATTCAGAAGGTCCCATTGATTTACTTTTGAGTAGCAGGCGCAGGGGAGAAACTGTTCTTGTATCTCTGAAATAAAAATCTCTTTAAATGATTTAGGGAAAGAGAGGGAGAGAGGAGATCGCAGCGGGAGAAATGGCCTAAAATGTCCTGCTAAATCATCAAAGCCTCTCTTTTGCAATAGACTGCCCAATAAATGGGAAATGGGATTTAAATGTGAAGGAAAATACAAATAATCATAATAAACCAGTCTAGGCTAGACTGCTGTTTCAGGCGGCCTAGAACAAGCCTCGTTGGACCCAATGGGGCTGCTGAAGATTTAACCTGGACTCTCTTTTAGGGAAATTATTGAGTTTTAAGCCACAGGTCTTAAAGGGAAAGGGCCATTTATGAGACAGGTCTGTATTTCTGGACTATGCATAATGGTGCTATTTACACTTACGGTACTCCCCCCCCCCCCAGAAACAATAATTAGCACTTCAAAGCATCCCCAGCAAATATCTGGCCAGACTTTCAACCCTGTGTGTTTATAAATATTACCATTTATCGATTTACCAACCTCTCCTACATGTTCAACTTCCCCCTTTCACGAATCTCCTTCCCAAAATAATATACGGATGAAGAGTTCCGTGTAAGTCGAAACCTTGCACGTTCCTTCCAGAAGGTTAGACCCAATCAAGAGGCTTAAATCTGCTCTTCCAAAGGGGAGCAAAGATGGACCATAACAACTGACTTCTCTAGCTCATGAAATTGTTCAATAAATTCAAGTATGTGTCATTGCGTTGTTATCCCGTGACCAGGGAATATACATTCATTACCTGAACGAAGCGTTCAGTGTAAGTCAAAGGCTTGCCCATAACAGTCTTGAGGGGACCTTAAAAGAGGAACTGAGTTACACCTTCTTCTTCAACGGTGAAGGAAGGAAACCATAGAAAGGATTTATATGACCATCGAGGCGTAATCTCATGCATATTGCACCCAAATTAAGTCCCTGGATAAGTAACAGTGGATTCCAATACAGTATATGTTATCTCTATTCAGTGGGCCTTACTTAATCCATGGTAAATGAGTTTAGGACTGCACTCTTAATGTGTTAACCTTCCATGTCCTGGAGGGTTTTTAAGCGATATTAAATTCCAGAGTAAAAGCTAGCCAATAGAGCAGATTTCCATCTTTGAATCTGGTGTAATTTGGCTCCTCCTCCTTTCCATGCTTGCTCCACCCCATTTCTGGGTCTTCTAATGGCAGGTCTTGGGTAGGTCCCTCTATGGCAGGTCTCTTAGAAAAGACACACCCATGCCTAAAATAACACCATCAGCTACTTGCAGTCTGTTGTTGTTCGGTGTCCTTCAACATCTGCTATCTTCTGAGATGGCTTCCCCAAGGTGTAGCTTGGTTGGGCCAGCCCTAGCCCCAATGGTGCAAAGCAAGGTGAAAAGAAAGGTGTGAAAAGTGTGTGTGTGTGCAGCTTGTAAGGCCTCTCCCCAACCCATAACTTCATATGGCTTTTGTAAGAAGAACCACATGGCCAAGCATGAAGGAAGCTTGGAATAAAAAGAGACGCTGTAATAATGAATCGTTGGACTCCGTTTCTGGAAACGCAGCACTAAGTACTGCTTCCATGCCGCAAAGCACCAGGGATGCAGCCACATCAGTGCTCAGGGGCCGGCAACGAGCCCTAGATGAAGGGAAGACCATTAATGAAGACCAGGTTGCTTAATTAAATTGTGGGGAAAGCTACCAGCTTTCGACCTCCTAGGCAGCTACCCCTGGGATCGGCTGGTGGATTCTGTTTTTAGCATTGCTCGAGGAACGTCTCCTTTGGCTGACTTATGTTCATGCATCTGGCAGTGCATCAGCCCATGGGCACTGAGTCAAGAAAACATGGGCCTACATCCAGTGGTAATTCCCAATGAGATCCGCTGGACTGGGAGAACTTAGATTGGTGTTGATGTGTTAAGTTCCCCTCTCCTTCCATTGGTTCTCAATGTGGGGCCCATGCCCCACGGGGGGGGGGCTTCAATTCCCAGAAGCCTAAGTCTGTACATTGGCTGATCAGTGCTTTGGGGAAGTTGACTTGGGCTTCTGGTAACTGAAGTCCAAAGGTTGGGAAAACCTGGTCTACCTGTATTGAGGTTCTCCATGGGTATAACCCATGGGAACTAAACTAACGGAGTCCTGGTTAATGAAATGGAAGATGTGGGGCGGGTTAGAGAGGGTTCAAAACTTTGTTCTGCACCGATTAAAATTTTTTCAGACCACAAGAAAATGCAACGTGAAGAACGTAAGGTTGTTGTTTGTTTTGCTAATTGAAGATGAACAACACCAAGCTAGCAAGGAATACTTTGCTTTTGACATTTCTGTTTCTGATTTCAACCAGCGTTTGGGTGCTGATTTCAGGGTTCCAGTTCTTCTGTCTTCATCCTTAATCTCTACAGGGAAGGCAGGACCATACTCTGGATGTCCATCATCTGTTGAATTTAGCCAGCGTGGATGGGTGCGGTTTTGCAAAACTCCTGAGCAGAGGCCTGAGAGAGGACCCAAATTCACAACGTTCTCTTCTGATGGGGTCTCCAGGACTTTTTTGCCCTACCTCCTGCCCTGATGGCACCATTGATGGAGAATCTCTCTCAGCAGAGCTGGTTGGGTTCACCCTTCACTCATCTGTGGGAGGCTTAAAGGGTCTCCTCCCTTGTTTGTAGAAAATATCAAGAGGAAGACTTGTGGAGGAAAGGTCTACCACCGCTGAAGGTCTTCAGCTTTGTCCGAACTCTTCATATTTCCTATAATACTGTATTTACTCGAGTATAAGGCTCAGCTTCTTCCTTGTATGGGATCCATTAGATCAAAGATAAAGGTCGCCCTTGTTCGGAAGCCAGTCGTATCCGACTCTAGGGTTCAGTGCTCATCTCTGTTTACAGCCAAAGAGCCAGCGCTGTTTGCACCTTCATACATTTAAGTGGACGTAGTAGCCATGCTTAGACACCAAAGAGCACGGGATGCTGTTTACCTTCCCCACCGAAGTGGTCCCTATTTATCTACTTGCAATTCCTTGCTTTGGAACTGCTAAGTTGGAACAGGGACAGAAATGGGAGCTCACTCCGTTGTGCTGTACTCGGGTCTCAAACTGCTGGGCTTAACCACTAATCCATTGTGGTCCTTAATCCCCTAGTCTGGATTCCCCTAGTCCGGAGAAATCTCAGAGTCTCTCCTCCCAGTTTTAGAAATGTGCTTTCAATCTGATTTGCCAGAAATTCTCTCCATCCGGATTTGATGCGGCCCGTCCTTTGCCAACGGAACCAGATTTTCCGGTCCCTTTTCCAGACCTTTTCTTGAGCTCCAATTGACCTGCTTTGAAATATTTCTCGGGCCAGATTGGAGGGCATTCGCTCCCCCCCCCTTTCCACCCAGAGCCGCTTTAATCCGGAGTGGTTTTGGCTCAGATCTGTTAAAAACCAGCTCGGATTTCCTCTCCTCATGCCATGAAAAACCTCACCGTTATCACCCAGAATTAAGATTTTTAGCTCTTTCTCCTTCCACCGCCCGGCCTTCCCTGTCTTGGAATAAAATAATATAATTTATTTTCCTTCCCTTTCCTCTTTCAGCTCTTTAAAAAACCTCTTGACTCTAGAAAAGCCAGCGATTGTTTCCGAGAAACATTAAAAACCATGTCTTCTCGTGTTTTCATGTCTAAAAGGAAACCCAAAAGTTGAAAGGAAAAGCGCTCTACTTTTTCTTAGGTGTGGAAAAAGAGGTTTTCCTTTTCATTTCGGTTTGGGTTTTCTCCTCGACTAGGGGAACTTCAAATTCTCCTGATCTCTCCTGATGGATTTAACATGTTCAAATACTCAGGCATTCATTCCTTCGTACATAAATAGGTAAAGGTAAAGTTCACCCTTGCTCAAAAGCCAGTCGTATCTGACTCTAGGATTCAGTGCTCATATCTGTTTGTAACTTCCGCCTTTCTCTCCATGAGTTCAAAGCAAGGGATTAGTTAGTCTCTGTGATAATCACACAGCTTTGTCTGCATCTGCAGACGTTTCCGTGGACACATGGCAGGCAGGCCTCAATGCTGGAGTGCACCGGACACTGTTTACCTTCCCACCGAAGTGGTACCTATTTATCTCCTTGCTTTCGAATGACTAGGTTGGCAGGAGCTGGGACAGAGACGGGAGCTCATGAATAAAAACCCATTTCAAAACTGGTCCTGTACAGGGTTTACCATGTATTTTTAAATATATTTCTTTACTTGCCTACTCAACATGGAACCCGCTTCCCTTTACTTGTCCGATTTTGGCACCGATTTTGGCACCGATTTCAGGGAGTGTGTGGAGAAGCCGCATCTCTTTAAGCCGGACTCTGATGACGGGGATTCTGGAACTGATCATAGTAGTTTAACCACTGAGTTTGAGTGATGTTTCTTACCTGTTCTGTTTTTGCTGTTGTTGAGATGGAGGTATCAAAATGTATTGGATTATTTAGACAATTGTCGTAATTACCATCGAGCTTTTTACGCTGCGTAAATATTTTTATTATATGAAGTCGGTTCGCAAGCAGGGTCAGTAATGAATCAACGCGTGTCTGTCAGAAGTTCGTGTCCAGGACTAGGAGGGTTAAAAACCAATAATTTAAACACTCCAGAAACCATCAGATTACAGAGAGGCCTTATCAACTAAGCCACTTCGGTTTGCTAAACTTGTTCAAAGCCACCGCTGCCCTAAAGAGAAAGGCGATTTTTCAACCTGCTCCCTCCCCACGCTTACAATTGAGCTCTGAGGAAACTTCTGTTTCCAGCAATACCCTTTAATCGGGACATTGTTTGCACTGGAATTCCTGCAACTTGTTGAGTTGGGTTTTTTTTTTAAAAGGGGGATCTGCATTTAAGTAGCTACGTCTCATTTTGAAAGGATTAAAGCAACACTTCCCCCCCACGAGGTGGAAAAGATTAAACTCACTTATAGAAGTTTAGTTCAGGTAAGCATCAAAACTGGGGATGCTTTCAGGCCTTCCAGCCAACATGCGCCAAGGACCTGTTCATTTGGATGCAAGCAGCAGAGTTGGATGATGATGGTGGTGGTGGTGGTAGTGGTGGTGGTGGTGATGGCTGACCAAACGCCAACATGGGGATGGTTAAGAGTAGGAGTTTTGAGGAAGGAAACTGGAGGATTCACCTTGGCAGCTCAGGAACAATTTTATGCCAACAAATTGCAGGAAGACTAAACTACGGATCATATCTAATAATGATAATCTGATCAGCGGATGCAGCAAAATTTCATGGACTGATTATTTGCAATGCGGTGACAGTGTTGCAAATAAATAAATAACTTGTTGGAAACTTTGCCAGAAGTTTGGATTTGAATGCCGTAAAAATCATTGGGAATATCAGGCAGAGAAAGTTTTGGGAAATGGGAAGGACTTTAAAATTCAAACAGATAGACATCTGACTCACAACACACCTGATATAACTGTTGTGCAAAAGAAGACCTGGTTTATTGACATTGCTATGCTAAGAGATGCATGAATTGAAGACAAACAACTGGAGAAAATAACAAAATATCATGCTTTGCAAATTGAAGCTGAGCATTTATGGAGGAAGAAATCTGTTCTTGTACCCGTAGGTGCTCTGAGTCCTTGGAGTAATACCTAAATGACTCCCTTTTGTTGTTGTTCAGTCGCACAGTCGATTCCGACCCTTTGCGACCCCATGGACCACTGTCCGCCAGGCACCTCTGTCCTCCACCATCCTCCTCAACTCGCTCAGCTTTGTGCCCATTGTGTCTACAATACCATCTAGCCATCTCATTTTTGGCCACCCCCTTTTTCTTTTGCCCTCCACCTTTCCCAGCATCAAGGCTTTCTCAAGTGAATTTTCTCTTTTCATTTGATGTCCAAAGTACCTTAGCTTCATCTTCACTATTTGACCTTCTAAGGAGCAGTCAGGGTTGATTTCTTCTAAGATTGACCTATTCGTTCTCCTCACTGTCCAGGGGACTCTCAAAACTCTCCCCCAGCACCACATCTCAAAGGCATCTATTCTTCTGCGCTCAGCTTTCCTAATGGTCCAGCTCTCACAGCCCTACATTGCCACCGGGAATACCATTGCTTTGACTATGCGAATTTTTGTTTGCAATGTGATGTCTCTACTTTTCACTATGTTTCCCAGGTTTCTCATCGCTTGCCTCCCAAGAATCAGTCACCTTTTTATTTCATGGCTGAAATCACCATCTGCAGTGAGCTTTGATCCTAAGAAAGTAAAATCTGTCACTGCTTCTACTTCTTCCCCATCTGGAAATTTTGGATCTATTGGACTTGAACACCTTAACTCTTAAGCAAAAGCAACTCTACTAGGAACTGCATATATACTCTGCTCCTGCCAAACTAGCATTTCGAAAGCAAGACATTGCAAGAAGATAAATAGGTACCACTACCTATTTATGCTCCTGCATCCAGTCCTGCCTGCCACATGGCCAGAGAAATGTCTGCGGATGCAGACAGCACTGGCTCTTGGGGGTAATAGAAGCTTCTCTCCCCCACTGCCTCTTGGTTGTTTCGCCTTCTGGAAAGGGGCGAAACGAAAGGCCTGGAGAGATTTTGTATGACGCTAAACGCTCCAGGCACTGCATTTTGGAGATGGAGAGCTGGCGCGGTCCCTCCTCCCCAACGTTTATCCCCTCCCCGCTCTCTTTGCCACGGGCTCTTCTCCGCTTTCTTTTGACTTTTTAATTTGCTTTCCCTGGTGTTCAAAGGGCCCTTTCTGAGCGTTTTCCCCCCTCCCTCCCCCTCCACCCTCCCGCTTTTTAGTTGAGCCGCCGCGCGCACCGGCTGGCGAGCCGAAATTTATAACCCAGCCTTGAGAACAAGGCCCATAAAAAATATAAAAAACCCGGGCTTTGGGCTGGAGGATAAATTACCCGGAATAAAAGGCGCTTTCCTCTCCTCTTGGCGGTCACTCCGCGTGGGGGGGGGGGGGGAGAAGAGAAACCTTGGGGAGGAGGGAAAGAGGTAAGGTGGAGCGGCCAACCTGCCTTGGAACAGGTGTCGTGCGCTTCGACGCCTGCCTCTCGCCTTCTCCAGAGTTTGAAAACTTCGCCAGAGGCGGTGAAAAGGGGAGGTGGGGGAAAAAAGGCTTCTATAGGAATTCCCAGGAAGGATCAAGGCTTTCCTCTGCCTCCCCCAAAAGAAGGATGGCCTGGTGGCCCCGATCCCTAGACTCCCGAGTCCTTCAAATATGGAAAGCCTTCCTCTCCAAGCGCGTAACGCTGCGCATCAACCCGGCGCAATTACGCAGCGCCCTGAAATAAACCCTACTTTGGCGGAGACCAGCCGACCGCAGAGCTTGGAAGCTGGACTTTCCCCCCTTTTGGACTACATATCCCATCGCTGAAGTCCACAGCGGCCCGTTTCCAACCGCGAGTCTTCCACCGTCAGCTTAAATTACTCCTCGAACTTTCTGAAGTGAAATTCACCCAATCTTGGGAAGGATGCGTTTTGGGAAAGGCAACTTTTAAACACAAATCAGCAGTGGATTCTAGGACATGTAGTCAAACAACAGTACATTTCCGAGCTTTTCAGCCACACTTTCCGAACAAACTCAGGTTGAAGGCCATGGAGTTTATTCCGGAATAAACATGATATAATTGCTTACTTTAAAAATATACAGTACTCCTTTTTTCTTTTTTGTATTTTTGAAACTGTGATCGTTGTGCAATTTTAACCCTTTGGGCCGTTTTGGGTTCACTGTGGGGAGAAAGGCGGGGTATAAATAATATAAACGGATACACAAAGGGATGCTTTTACCGGTTCCCTCTCTGTCTTTGGCGATGTTCAAAGCCCACTTTCAAAATATAATTCCATTAATCCTGGGCCCAGACAGACAGAACGAGCTAACCATAGGCTCCTACACATTTCATGCTTTGCAGGCGTTTTCTCCGGGCTGGGGGGAGAGTTTTCTCTCCTTCCAAAACAATGTAAAATAAATAAATATAGCAAAATATTTAAAATTTGCAGCAATTGTCTACGCGATCGAGCTGTTTAACTGCCGCCTTAAGCAGCATTGAAATAAGACAGATAGTCTAGATTTGGCGAGTTGACTTTATGGATTGTGGGTTGCTGCTTTTTTGTCTCTGCTTCAATATGTGGAACAGACGGGAGGGAAGAAGTTTAGTTGATTCATTCTTCATTACGATTCTGAAATCGTGCCATCATCATCATCATCATCATCATCATCATCATCATCATCATCATCATCATCATCATCATCATCATCATCATAATAATAATAATAATAATAATAATAATAATAATAATAATAATAATAATAATAATAAAAATAATAATAATAGAAACAAACCATTAGAAAGAAAGCAGTTGTTTCCAGCTTTTCTCAGAACTTTTCGAGACAAGAAAAGTGGTCGGTTAGGTCAAGCCGAAATGATGTTGCGAGACTACACTTCTAACCAGCGCCAGAAAGCATGGGAACTGGAGTTCCTAACCGTCGGGAGCATTGAGCCACGCAAGTCGCGGAAGGACCTTGTGTGCGTTTTAATCCGATTTCAGTTCGGGCTGGAAGGCTCATGTGCATTAGATTTACTTCCGAGGCTCTAAATTTGGATTTGCCTTTGAGGATCTAAATTGCAGCTGCGATTAAGGACCGGATCCGCTTCTCTCGCTCCATCCTTTCCCCCCCAATTTTTCTCGGGGGCGGGGGAATAAAAAAACTAAACGCACTCACCTCCGGAAAACTCGGTCTCTTTGAATCCCCGATTTTTTTTAAAAAAATAAATTCAGGATGAGCAGAAGTTCTTAGGAACTATAACCAAGGAGAGCAGAACAAATGAAACCGATTTCACTTCCTCGAGGTTGTTTCTCTTCCTCGAATATGAAATGCGCTTCCTGTTTCCCATTTAAGGCAGAGCTTCTAACCAAGGCATCACAACCTATGTGTTTGATGATGAGGATGATGATCAGGAGGAGGAGGAGGAGGAGGAGGAGGAGGAGGAGATGATGATGATGATGATGAAGCAGCTGGGAAACAATGCTCCAGACATTACTGTGGTTGGAAAAAAATATTTAAGATGATTGATATGACAATCTCAGGTGACGATCAGGTAGAAGAAAAAGAGACTGAAAAGATCAGGAGATATCAAGATTGGAGAACTAAAGTACAGCATCTCTGGGGGAAAGGGGGCAACATTGATACCAGTCGTGATAGGGGCGCTGGGAACAATCCCAAAAGGGTTGAAACAATTTCTGAGAACAATTAAAGGGAAAGGGAAAGGTCCCCCTTGCTTGAAAGCCAGTCATATCTGACTATAGGGTTCAGTGCTCATCTCCGTTTATAGCCAAAGAGCCAGCGCTGCCTGTGTCAGACGTTTCCATAGACATGTGGCAGACATGACTATAACCGTAGGGCACGGAAAACTGTTTACCTTCCCACTGAAGTAGTCCCTATTTATCTATTTGCAATTTCTTGCCTTCGAAGTGCTAGGCTGGCAGGAACTGGGACAGAGCCAGGAGGTCATTCCCCATATCTACTCGACTGTAAGTCATCCCAAATATAAGCTGAGGTACCTAATTTGGGCCTCTAAAACTAGGAAAATAGATTGACCAGCGTATAAGTCTGGTGTGGAAAATACAGCAGCTGCTAGAGAGTTTCACTAATTAAAATACATGAAAATACGGTAAAATTAATTAATGTAAACATTTGTGTGGGTATGTTTTTGAGTGTTTACGTTGACCCGAGTATAAGTCGAGTCCCATTTCTGGACCTCATTTTGAGGGGTAAAAGACCTGACTTATACTCGAGTATATAGGGTCCTCGGATCTCGAACTGCTGACTGACCCGCCTTCCAGGTAGCATCTTAATTACATGAGCCACTGCAGTTCCTATCTGAGAACAATTAGCACTGATTAAAATCGCAAGAGAGCATTTACATAGAGTAGTGCTACTAGGTTCCAGCTGCATTATCAGGAAAAGAAAAAAAAACCTCACAGAGTCCCACATCCAGGCCTAGGAATCCAAGCAATGAGTTCCCAAAACTCTGCTCTGAACATCTGATGGGCCATGCTCAACTTTGATAATGATGACAATGACTGCAACCATATTTCAAATAAAAATGAGAAGTCTATGGGGATTGAATCGAGACCGATTTTCCAACAATAAGGGGAGGGGGATATGCTTCTTGCTGCTTTACTGCTTGGGAAAGCTCTTTTCCAAAATTATTTGATAGGATGGAGGACTATTATTTTTTTTTTTAAAAAAAGAAGAAATGTGTCCTGGTCTTGTCTCCTGATCGGTTCAACGTTGAGTCGTGCAACTCCACTCTACTTCTGGTGCTTCTGGGTTGTTTTTTAGATGTGTTTATTTTAGCTTTGTATTTTATTATACGCTGGTAGTAAGGGGCTGCAGTGGCAGAGTGGTTAAGAAGCTCACCTTGTTAGCTGGAAGGCTGTCAAGTCGGCACTTCGAGACCTGGCTACTGCTTGAGGGATTGAGCGTCCGTCTCTGTCCCAGTCCTTGAAAGGAGCCTCATTTGGGCGTTCCCTGAGCAGGGTTTCTTCCGCAAAAACCCTTTCAACCTAGAATAATTTCTGACACAAAATTATTATTATATTCTGGTGGTGCATCTGACATGAATAAAGAAAGAACTTTAAGTATAGCTGAATTTGGAATCAAGCTATTTTGGGGTGAAGGGTTTAAAAAGGTTCTTTCTATTTCCTACTAGGGAAAAATGAATATAAAATCTGGAGTTAAAGTACCTTTTTAACTTTTTAAAAATGTGCTAGAATAACTTATTGGTTGAACCAAATATGAAATAATCAAAACCCATTTTTGTTTCCTAACTGTTATTAAATCTCTCCTAATAAGGTAAGAGGTACAATTAATGTACTTGATTATTTAATAGAATGTAATCTTCGTCCATGATATGGGTTCATTTTGACATTAAACTACAGTGAGAAAGGAATCGAACCATCCAGTTGGGTAACAAAGTCATTTATTTCAACAGCAACAAAAAAACTTTGAAAGTAAGTTCCAATTTACAAATGACTTGATATAATTTTTGAAATTTGTTTATTGTTTGCAAAGCTGGAAAAAAATGAGAATCGAAAGCTTTCCACCAGACAATCTGCCTTTTGAAGTATGAATATTAATAATGTGAACATGAATAATTAGCTGGGAAACAATACATTTCATGCATGTGAAGGTTAGAAGGGGATCTGGTAAAAAATAAATGAAATACAATTAGGCAGTGTATTTGATTGGAGGTAATTATCATCTGTTACATGTATTTATTTTGACATAACATGTCCGGGCATTTATTATAATTATGTATTAGCATTCATTTTCTTGATTTATCCAAAGTGTTTCATGTTCAAATTGACTGGCTGTCTACATTAGATGATGGTATTAAATATACATTCATTCATTCATTCATTCATTCATTCTTTCTTTCTTTCTTTCTTTCTTTCTTTCTTTCTTTCTTTCTTTCTTTCTTTCTTTCTTTCTTTCTTTCTTTCTTTCTTTCTTTCTTTCTTTCTTTCTTTCTTTCTTTCTTTCTTTCTTTCTTTCCAGTCTAACCAATGTTAACCTACTTATGGAATTTTAAGATCACAGTCTTAAAATACAACATCAGGGGGCAAACCCCACTTTGGAGTTTACTTCTGAGTAAACGTGGATAAAGGTGTGTTTTGGAAGCAGTAAGAAATGCACATAAAACAGCTACCAGTAGTTTAATTTCTGAACCTTTACTGGCAGCCCTTCTAAAGGCGACCTACTTCTGAGTAGACACGTAGCAGTAGGTTAGTTCTTTCCAGGTGAGAACAACAGCACCGTAAAGAGAACAAGTGTGACTCGGCTCCACTTCAGCTTCATGACAACCATCATCCGAATCTCCAGGAATTTGAAATTTTCTTTGCTTTTTATCGGGAGAATCGAACGCGTGACTCCCGTGGAGAATCAGAAAGACTAAAAACGTCTGGCTGGATTGGGTCCCCGAGGTCAGCTGGAGTTTCCATGGGTCCACATTTCGAGAAGAAAGGGAAGCAAAGCAAGATTAAAAGAAGAATCTATCTATCTATCTATCTATCTATCTATCTATCTATCTATCTATCTATCTATCTATCTATCTATCTATCTATCTATCTATCTATCTATCTAATATAAACTCAAGTTTCAATTCCAGCCAGAACACTGTTGTTTATTCTTCTTCCTTTTTATTGTGAAAAATTAAATCGAAAGTAATTGGCTCCCCGGCTTAAATAGTGGTAATTTATGTGGGTCTTCTATAGACACCCCCCCCCCCCATTATACGCTCCTTTTATTGTGGGTAAGCAATAAATAGCAGAAAAGGATGCTACAGTTCTTGGCGATGGATGGACCATGGTGTACTTGTCGCCTATTAAATTTGGTTCCCATCTTTTTAATTATGCCAGCGTCTGGTTGATTAAGTATTCCATCCCAACCAGGTCTAGAGCGACATCCTTAATCAACTTCTGTTCTTGTTGTTGTTCTTACGAGCATCTTACTTGCGCGCGTGTGATCACTTATGTCATGTCTAGCATAAGTGCCAGCATCAACAGTTACATATTTTTCTTCCTTATCTCCAGCTATTTCGGTCTTGGTTCTGCCTTTGAAGTCGACACTCAAAGTCTTCCCCCCTTTTCTTTGGCCAGCCAAATGGCTTCGGTTTCCCTTAAAGCGACTGCACCCAAAATGCACACTTCCAAAGTAAGTAAGTAAGTAAGTAAGTAAGTAAGTAAGTAAGTAAGTAAGTAAGTAAGTAAGTAAGTAAGTAAGTAAGTAAGTAAGTAAGTAAGTAAGTAAGTAAGATTTAAAAAAACTTAAAGACCAGGATCAACTTCTGTAATAGAAGACATATTCCAAAATTTCACAGTGAAATATCACTGCCTCTGCTCAGAGTACCAGTTACCTATGTTTTAAATTTCATCCTTCCGCTCTTAGTAATAAATGTTCCTATCTTAAGGAAGGAAGGATTGAGGGACGGAACGGAAGGATACAGAAGAAAATAAAAAAGTAAGAGAGAGAAGGAAAGAAGAAAAGAATGAAGGAAAGAAGGATACAGAAGAAGAAAAGAAAGAAGCAAGAGATGGAAGGAAGAGAGAGTTTGATAGGTAGGAAGGAGAGAAAGAGAGAAGGATAGAAGAAAAAAGAAAGAAGGAAGGAGGCAAAGAAAGAGAAAGAAAGAAAGCCGTCATCTATTCTCTGCCCATGCTGTCTGCATTTTCATCTCAACAGTGGGAACCTGGAAGGAGCCACATCTGGGCCGCTAGGAAGCATTCGCGGCCCTTTGATCATGAACATGTTTTCTATTTTGGGGGTTGTCTGAAAGTGACCCAACTTGACCCAAGATGCCCTGTTCTTCCTCTTCAAGGTTTTTCTTTCGCTGCCCCTCAACCTCTCCCCTTGGAAGACCCGCCATCCATCACATCCAAAACTTAACCTACTTTGCCACCTCCCCTCCAGATTATATTGATGAGCGGGCTTGGAAGAAGTCTGGAAATGGGGAACTTGGAAGCCAACATTTCAAAACTGGGTCTCCTTCAGCCCCTCATCTCCAGGGCAATGAAAGGTTATCAAGAACGATAAACGGTTTCCCCTTTGACCTTCTTGTAATGTTGATGGATGGGAAGTCACTCAAGAGCTTCTGCTCTTGTTAGCCTGATGTTGCTCTTAATTATTTTAACACCTTCATTTCCCTCTAGATGGACTTGCGGTGAAGGCCCGGCTGGAAGATCCAGACTTCATTCCTCCTTGATGATCCATCAATTCATTCATAAATTTAATCGCTATGAATGTAAGTAGCTGCTATGTGTAACTTCTGCCTTTCTCTCCATGAGTTCAAAGCAAGGGTTTAGTTAGTCTCCGTTTTAATCACACAGTGTAAGGTGAGGATCAACAAAGCAGAAGAATGGTCCAGGGTCAATTGATGTGCTTTATGTCTCAAAAGGACTGAAATAAGGATCTCCCATATTACAAGGTGATTTACCAAGGTGTAGATGGCAGGTAAAGGTAAAGGTAAAGGTAAAGGTAAAGGTAAAGGTAAAGGTCACCCTTGTTCAAAAGCCAGTCGGATCTGACTCTAGGGTTCAGTGCTCATCTCTGTTTATAGCCAAAGAACCAGCGTTAGCTACATCTGCAGACATGTCCTAGACACTGGGGTGCATGGAACGTTGTTTACCTTCCCACCGAAGTGGTCCCTATTTATCTACTTGCATTTTCTTGCTTTTGAACTGCTAGGTTGGCAGGAGCAGGGACAGAGGCGAGAGCTCACTCCATTGTGCAGTACTCGGGTCTCAAACTGCTGACCTGCCAACCTTCCAGTTAGCGTCTTAACCACTTGAGCCAGAAAGCAGTTGCATGCCATTAAATGTTTGCTTTATGGAGGCAAGCTGAGTCATAAGATTTTAGAGGTTTTCAACAGGTTACGTGGGGATCATTTTACATTGTTTTTACTATATCAAGTTTCCCATCCATCTCCCCCTTCCCTTGATTTCTATTCCCTTGCCCCTTCCACAAGACTTATCTCCCTTCCTTTCTGGATCTGGAAAGCCAGATGCAGCATGGAAGGTACCATTTCAGAGCATGGGTTGGGTGGGTGGGTTGCATGCTTCAAATGTTCCGCATCAGAGAGAAGAGCCATAAATCTCCCAGCACGTTTCAAAATGAGCACGTCAGTTTGGTGCAGAAATTTTCTCCCTGATGATAAAAATCTGGGCTTTTTTTAACAGATAAGCTTTTAAGAACCAGGGGGGGCATTTAAGAAAATTATACACACACACCTAAAGTGGTATGATCCCCATAAGCACGGCTGGAATCTATCCAGAGATTAGAAAGCTTATTGGGTTTAGAAGGAATAATATCCCCCATATCTGACTTCCTTCTCTTTTTCCTACTTAGGTGAGGAATATGGATTTACAGTATATGAGAAAGCTATGAGAAACCTAGGCAGCATAATAAAGAGTAGATACATCCCCCTGCCAACAAAAGTCTGCATAGTCAAAGCAATTGTCTTCCCAATAGTCATGTAGGGCTGTGAGAGTTGGACCCTAAGGAAGGCTGGGAGCAGAAGAATAGACGCCTTTGAAGTGTGGTGCTGGTGGAGACTCTTGAGAGTCCCCTGGACTGCAAGGAGATCAAATCAGTCCATCCTGAAGGACATCAACCCTGATTGCTCCTTGGGAGGACAAATACTGAAGATGAAGCTCAAGTACTTTGGCCATCAAATGAGGACTCAATGGAAAAGGCCTTGATGCTGGTATAGATGGAAGGCAAGAAGGAGAAGGGGATGATGGAGGATGAGGTAGGAGGGATGGGATCATTGATGTGATGGATGTAGATCTGGGTGGGCTATGGTGGATGGCAGAGGACAGAGGAACCCGGTGTGCGGTGATCCATGAGATCACAAGGGCCCGGACTCCACTGGGCGACTGAACAACAACAGATGGATTTATTGAGAATGTTTACTCCATAATCTTTGACCACTCGCTGCAAAAATAGTAGCTGATATTGAATAACCTCTGGAATTCTACATGGTCCCCCACCTTTTCTTAGGGTCAAACTATGCCATGTTATTTCACATGTTTGCACCCACTGATTGGTGGCTCTTGGTGCTATATCCAATTATCTGTTGGTTGCATTTTTATGGGACTGTGGTGGCTTAAAGTGGTTAAGACGCTGCACGTGAAATCAGCAGGTCAGCAGTCTGAGACCCGTGTGAGCTTCTGTTTCTGTCCTGGCTCCTGCCAACTTACCAGTTCGAAAGCAAGAAATTGCAAGTAGATAAATAGGGACCACTTCGGTGGGAAGGTAAACAACGTTCCATGCACTCCAGTGCCTAGTCATGCCTGCCACATGTCCATGGAAGTGTCTGCAGATGCAGATAGCGCTGGCTCTTTGGCTGTAAACAGAGATGAGCACTGAACCCTGGAGTCAGATCCGACGGGCTTTCAAGCGAGGATGATCTTTACCTGCATTTTTATCCTGCTTCTCTCTTCCAGGCGCTCCTGCTTTCCTCCTCATTTTATCTTCTCAACTACCTTCGAGGTGGGTTAGGTGGAGAAATAGAGGCAAATACAAGGTGATTACGGCTGATTAGAGATTGGAATTGGGGTCTCCCCAGTTCAGTGCTAATGATTGAGGCACATTGGTTCTCATGGCTAATAAGCTGAAAGATGCTTCACTCTGAACATAACAGGACTTTGGGGAAAATCCCACACCCTCTCATTCTGACAGGGTGTCTAGGGGAAATTCTTTCTATCTGTAGCTTCCTGTTCGGTAAGTATCACCCACTGTTGAGCCAATGGAAAATATCTAGCCCAGGGGCTCCCAACTTAAGGCCTGTGGGCCAGATCTGGCCCATGGCACAATCTCATGTGGCCCCCAACCCCTCCAAGGGCATTTGAGGAACAAAGCTGTTCGGACAAAATGGCTGCCCCCAGTGCAAAATGGCCATCCAGCCCTCGAAGCTGACTGAGGGAACGTGACCCGGCCCCTGGGCTTGAAAAGGTTGGGGACTCCCGATCTAGCCCATCTTCTAGAAGGAATGCATCTTTCTGACCCATAGCCATCTTAAGGATAGAGAAGTGTTTTCTTCTGAAATATGAATTACAATCCCTCGATGAAAGACAGATGTGAACTGTTTAAAAAATGTTTATAATGTGGGCTTAACATTAAGAAAACACACATCTTAATGAAGGGAGCCCCTCCGATGGGGTCTGATTGGCATGCGGGATTAATTATGAGGACTTCACCTCTCGAACTGCCATCTTAAGCCCGTCAAGACCTAAAGAAGCCCAGCCAGTTAGAAGCTGTTTATGTGTTTTAGTATGATATAGGAGTCAATTAAAGAGGGGGTTGGTAGAGCTGGCTTCATTCCCACTGCTGTCTGATTCAAAATGTCAGTTTTAGAAGGCTAGTAACTTCCTAGTAGTTAGTTTCTTACAACCAACATTTGCTTGAGAGGGGTTTTCTTCCTGCTTTTATTGCAACCAAGACAAACTGGGCTCCTGTATTGTGGTTTGCTTGGTTTTTTGCACGAACTGGGCAATTTTATTTGAACACAAGCCTTTTAAATAAAACTTATTTTTCCCTCTGCTAAAGCTGTGCCTGAGTATTTGTACAACAGGAACCAAGAGAAAAGAAAAGGTGAATTGAGAAGGGCTTGCATTTCAAAACATTCAGTCTTAATCCTTTTAGACACACTGTCTCTGCACCCTGCAAAGATTATCCAACAGATATAACAGCACATCACTATGTGCACCCTAGAAACTATTTCTGTAGGAATATTGCCCACCCCCTTTCGAGGTTGCTCAGGAGAGGGACATGACCATAGTTGGCAAAGCTCACAGGTGGCTCAGGTGGACTGTAGCTGCCCCCCAGGTGGAAATCTGAAGGCTTGGTCTTAAGACACAGAAGGTGATAAAATAACTAGGTAAATTTTGCACATTTAGGGTGAAACTGCAAGTTCAGATAGGGAGCTGTATACCTGAAAGTAACTTTTTAGTCTTTTTCTTTCCATCCATGGGACACAAACCCATTCTTTCACCTAGAAAGTGATGGCAAACCTTGGCACTCCAGCTCTTCTTGGACTTCAATTCATAGAAGTGCTGACTTGGGCTTCTGGGAATTGAAGTGCAAGAACACCTGGAGTGCCAAGGTTCACCATCATGGACCTAGGACCATGATAGTGAACCTTGGCACACCAGGTGTTATTGGACTTCAATTCCCAGAGCCCCAAGAGGTCACCTGCTGATGAGGGTTTCTGGAAATTGAAGTCCAAGAAGAGCTGGAGTGCCAAGGTTCACCATCAATGACTTAGGCTTCTGGGAAAGGAAGTCCAAGAACAGGTGGAGTGCCAAGGTTCACCATCAATGACTTAGGCTTCTGGAAATGGAAGTCCAAGAACAGGTGGAGTGCCAAGGTTTGCTATAATGGACCTAGGACCGTGATGGCAAACCTTGGCACTCCAGCTGTTCTTGGACTTCCATTCCCAGAAGCCCAAGTCGGTACACCTGCTGATGAGGGTTTCTGGGAATTGAAGTCCAAGAAGAGCTGGAGTGCCAAGGTTTACCATCATGGACTTAGGACGAAGCTTGATCAACATCTGTTTTGGTTTCACTGAGGAAGAAAAAAGACACTGTAAATGGCCACGGATTCCTACGTTGAGCCTGTAAGAATTGCTCTCTCATAAGAACACACGTGCTTATTTATTTAGAAACAACCCATCTTAAATTGTTTATTGTTCCCGGAGGGCTGCCTTCACAAAGTCCCTTGGCTGTGAGGAGTTATTCTGGGGGAGAAGACCTTGAGAATTGCTGGTGATTTACTCACTTTCCAATAATGGTTTCCCCATTCTCCCCCTCCCTCCGCTCTGCCTTGTTCTGTTTTTTGAATTATTAATATCCACCCATCTCTACCCCCATTAGCGCAGGGACTTATGTTTACCGGGGATGGGAATTACCGCAAGACCGAGTGGGCGAAGCGGTTCTTAATCACGGGTTTAATTGACCCTGCTCAAAATATACAGATCTCTGCTCCACCACAGCCTGTGTTCGCTTTGGCGAGGTTAACTCTTTGCAGATATTCCAGGGGTTTTTCCTTAGTTATTTGAATAATTTAAGAACAAAAATCAAAAGCCACTTAGAAACACAGGGAACTGACTTCTGATGAGCCAGGCCCTTCAGCCTATATAGTCCTGTATTGACAACTCTGACTGGCAGCTCTGCATTTAGCAATCACAATAGCAATCACACTTATATGCCACCCCAACATCGCAGTCCTAGAGAAGGCAAATGTAAATAGCATTGAAGCTTCCATCTTAGGCCATCGTCTTAGATGGATTGGGCATATCTGTCATCAAATTCTTTATGGGGAACTTACAGTAGCTCCAGTACAAGACTTCACGGATCTCTTCTGAAGTGTTATAAGGACTTGTTTTACTGACCTTGGAAGGATGGAACCTTGAGTCAACCTTGAGCGCTGGTCAGGATTGAACTCAGAACCTTCTGGCTGCAGTACAGCAGCTTAACCACTGCTCTTTCCTAACCCTATCTAGAGATGCCTGGTGCTTCCTAGTTCAGTGGTGGCCAACCTTGACACTCCCACGAGTTCTTGGACTTCAGTTCCCACAAGTCAGCACACCAGCTAACCAGGGGGAAAGGGGGCGGCAGAGGATGAGATGGCATCATTGACGCAGTGGGCATAGATCTGGGCAGACTCCGGAGGATGGCGGATGACATTGGAGGCTGGCACGCTGTGGTCCATAGGGTTGCAAAGGGTCGGACTTGACTACATGACTGAACAACAACTTTAAAACTTGGCAGGCAAGAATTGCTACCCCGAAACCCCAGCCCAGTCCTGCCTCTTAAGGTGTGGATTAAGCACTTTTAGTTTTTCCCTGCCAAACCCAGCGAAATCCCTCTTCTCTGTTCATTTAACCCAGCCCAAAGAAAGATGCCTTTAGGATTACTTTCGGCCGCTTACTTTTTCCTATTCCCTTTCCACCCAAGCTGTTTGTTTTCCTTAGAACCCCGGATTACCCTTGGGCTCGACTTTTCCCCTCTTATTATTTAAAGGGCGAGATAATATTTTCTTTTGCTTGGGAAAGCGGACACAGTTCGGGGAAAGGCACTTGACCCGTCTCTGGTAATCTTTCCTTCCTCCACCGCTGCTTTGCTTTTCTCGACGGTCCGGCCCGCTCTCTCGCCACGAAGATGGACAGCTGAAGGAAGTCTGCGTTTTCCCTAATGAAAAGTGGGGACCAGGGTAGCACACAATTAATGCACTCTGGACTCATGAAGAAACATGGGAAAGATCATATTTAGTGACCTCGGCGAACCATGATGGTAACGAAATAGGGCACTCTTGGCCAACCAGCCAGAATCATTGAAATATTCTATTCCATTTCTTTTCAAACCTGATTTTCTTCTTCCCACAAAAAAATCAGTTAGATGATGATGATGATGATGTTAAGAAGCTGTTCAGTGGTTAAGAAGCTCTCCTTGTTAGCTGGAAGGCCAGCAAGTAGGCAGTTTGAGACCTGGTTACTGTATGATGGATTGAGTGCCCATCTCTGTCCCACCTCCTGCCAACTTAGTAGATTGAAAGCAAGACATTGCAAGTACCGTAGATAAATAGGGACCACAGGGGTGGGAGAAGATCTTGGGGACATGAAAGGAGCCTCATTCAGGGGTCCCCTGAGCGAAGTTTCTCCAGCAAAATCCATTTCAATTCTGACATGAAATTATTATTAATACTTTCTCAAACATGGAAGTGAGTTTGTCATTTTATGTGTCTTTAATAAAACTTTAATAAAACTTTTAATTAATAAAACCTTTAGTTAATAAAACTTTTAGTTATCTATTCAATCCACGGGGGGTCCTAGGATGAAAAAATTGACCCCTGGGATTTTGAACCTTGACGTCGATGGTGCAGACAACACATGCAATCTTGGAGGCTACACAGCTACACAATGGCCTTCATCGGCTGAAAGGTATCAGTGACATTCTAGATCCCCAAAATGTTTGATCAATGTTACTGTCACAAAAGTCCAGGAGATTAATTGGCATCCACTTTTGGTACTGGTATTGGAAGAAATAAACCAAAATGCACATTGAATATGAATAGGGTTGCCAGAATTCTCTCCCACAAAACCGGGACAGAAGTATACTTGACAAAAATTGGCAGGTTATCTACAAAATAGCCTTTAAAACAAACATACTATAATGGCAGCTATAAAACACTTTCACATTAAATATACCAATACATAATTGAATTTATTTACAACAGTTAATTCTTACTGTAAGATGATCTGTTGTACTTCTGAGAAGTTGTGTCGTGATCAACTCTCAATGTGCTCAGTTCCAGGAAACACACTGGTCACACTTATTGGATGGTGGTGTGAGGCAAGGACATTAAGATTTGTCTCCAGATATACTCCAACTCCAATGTGGCAGAAAATCACTCGTTTGATGGCGAGAGTTTGAATTTATTTTAATGGTGTGTTATAATACACAACCAGTAAGTTTTAAAAATCTAGGACTTTGACATGATTTTTATTGAACTGGCCGGCAAAATTTTTTCAACCTTGAACCCGGTTTTCCAGGATGTATGGCAATCCTGAGTATGAAATATTGCTTATAAATAAGGAAGAAATAACACAAAGTTGTGCATTTGGTTTTCTGTTTTGGGGTTGGCGTTTAAGCAAAATAGAAATCATGGAAGAAAAGGTTTGTTTTTCTTGAGAATAAATTCATCATGACGATGGTAATACTAATCAGATCTCTTAGCGCTCAGGGACAAAAACTCTATAGATCTTCATGGTAGCCGGATCTGGGACTCATTTAAAGGCTGCTTTGAAATGTTATCTTTCCAGCTTGTTTGCTGTTTCCTCTTTTTAATTTTTTTCTCTCCACGGAGGCCTCATCTGCTAACCAGTCAGCCCCTGCCAGATGTTCCCCATTTAGACAAAAGAAACTTTTCACACATCACAAACAGCCCAGCTTCTAGAGGTTGCTTGTGATCAGAGCGGGCAGGAGGCCAGAAAGATCCCACGATGACAGGTCGATATCCTCAAACCCATCCGTGTGGGTTGATTTTGGTTTTGAACGTGCCTGAAGAAGTAGATACAGGGGGGCTTGTTGTGATCTGTTGTGGGCAGGTAGAAATGGGTAAATATCCGACTAGTAACAGGGCCCCACATTGAGCCCCTGCACCGAACAGAGACCACACTGAAGTCTATGAAATAAAACAGCTCGTGGAATTTTTTAGATCAGGGGTTCCCAGCCTGTAGGCCAGATCTGACCCATGACACCATTTTATTCCTCCCCCCCCCCAAAGTCTAGGAAATATATGGATACACTTCAATCTCCATCTCATTAAAAACAAATAATCAAGTGAATTTATATACCAGGCTCGAAAGCCTTACCAATTACACCAGGAGTTCTCAACCTTTTGAAGCCGGGGGCCGGGCCACGCTCCCTCAGACAGCTTTGGGGGCCGGATGGCCATTTTGCCCTCCCTTCACCACAAGGCACTTCCTGGTGTGTTGGAGGCGGTGGGGAGGCAACATGAAATGGTGTCATGGGCCGCATCCGGCCCACAGGATAAAGGTTGAGAATCCCTGAACTACACTCTCCAACAACATCTTTGGCTTTTCTGTCTGCTCTTCCTCTCCCCCCTCCTTTCAAGCCAAAACAGAAGAAGAAAAGCAGTTTATTTTCTTAACATTTAAGGGTATGGTTCATAAACAACGATTAATTCTCCTTTTCCACCTCTTTTCCCCTCATTGATTAAATTTAATACAGAGGGAGTGGATAACTTCCTTTAAATCAGTTCAGCATGCAGGGCTAGCACGGGACTTATTTTGATTCTAAATAAGACGTTGAACAAACAGACACATTTCAGGCTTATGGAGCTCCTCCCGTGGCGTCGTGGTTAAGGCACTAGGCTTGGAGACGGGAAACACGGGATCGATTCTCAAGAGCTGCACGATGGTGGACATGAAAGGAGCCTCATTCGGGCAAAAATCCTTTCAACCCAGAGCAATCTCTGATGTAAAAACAAACAAACAGATTATTCGTTAAATAGATGCTCTTTGGTAAGCGAATTGACAGCAGTTGATATATCCAAGTATCTACGATGGAGAAGAAAGAAAGAATAATTTGAAAAGCACCTAATTTTTCTAGTCATCTGCTACCATAACTTTATCACCAATGTTGAATCTTTTAAAACTGGAATGAAAATTTATCCAGACTTTTTCTCCTAATAGGTGGTGATGCTGTTAAAAGGCTCTCACAAACTGCCCCAGATTAACCCCAGTAAATGCATGCGTCCGACAGGCATGGCATTCATAACTAGGTGAGACAGTAAGACATCCTGTTCAGTGTTTATCACAGATCTGAGATGGGACTCCCATTTGACAAGATGTTATGTACATCTTCCTTCCCAGATCCACCCATCTGAAGCACATCTGTGCACATTTGTTAATATAACTCCCCCCCCCTCCAGCCCCCTTACCATACTCTGCTTTCTTCTTTCCGGAGCTCGGAGTACCTGAGAAACATCTTTATAGAAGATTCATATAACTGGGAAGGACCTCAAAGATTATCTAGAAGGGGTTGCCATTATCGGTAAGGTAAAGGTCTCCCTTGCTTGAAAGCCAGTCATATCCGACTCTAGGGTTCAGTGCTCATCTCTGTTTACAGCCACAGAGCCAGCGCTGTATGGGTCTGCAGACATTTCCATGGTCATGTAGCAGGCATGACTAGACATCAGAGCACACAGAAGACTGTTACCTTTCTCACTGAAATTCATTGACCCTCAGCCTGCTGGTTTATTTAACACCTCATACCCACTCTCTCCCTTTTAATGTCAAGGAATTGTTTTTATCCTGTTTAATTACTATTTTAACTGTGTTTTAGATTTTAATCTAGTTTTTATGAATGATTTTTTATGTCTTTTCATGACTCTTTGTAGTCCGCCCTGAGTCGCCTATGTGAGTAGGGTGGAATAGAAATTTGAATAATAAATAAATAAATAAATAAATAAATAAATAAATAAATAAATAAATAAATAAATAAATAAATAAATGTCTTGCTTTTGAACTGCTAGGCCGGCAGGAGCTGGGGGAAACAAAGGGAGCTCACCCTGTCACACAGTACTTGGGTCTTGACCTGGTGACCTGCCAACCTTCCAGCACTCAAGGTCAGCGTCTTAACCAATGAGTCACCACCACCCACTTTTCCTATTATACCTCCCTACATATAGGGGGCAGTTTAGCTACTGATCAAGCACCTCAAAGGAAGGAGATCCACCACTATCAGTGAGGAGTATAAGTTAATCTTCTGACTCAACATAAAACAACTTCCTAAGTCCTCATTTAATTCTGTTCTTTTATCAACCAACCAACCAACCAACCAACCAACCAACCAACCAACCAACCAACCAACCAACCAACCAACCAACCAACCAACCAACCAACCAAACGAACCAGAATCTTAGCTTGTTTTTGAAACAATAACTCAGGGACAAGGTGCTGTGCCTTAGGAGGAAAAAGGTCCCAATGCCAGTCTCCAGAATTCCATGTGGGACTCAGAGGAACCTTCATCTTAGAACCTAGTGGGTGGTGGCAGTTCACATGTCAATGGGGCAGTGGATCCATTCCTGGTTTGAGTCCAGACTTTTCAGCCAGGCGATGAATCCTGTTCTCCAGATACTTTCAGCACCTTGGATAGTTCCAGCAAAAGCTGATCCTCTGCTTCACTAGGGACGGGATCTTCAGTTTTCTTGGATTACAAATTTTTATAATCCCCCCATTTTAGAGTTATGATTACACAGATTTTACAGGCTTTCCTGGGAGAAAGCCCTCAACTCTAAAACTTTGAGGCTTAGCTAGGACTAGCTTACCCAAGTTTCCTGTTCTAGCCTAGAGGTTTTCTTCTGAACAGGAACCTAGGTTTAGGTCTACTTTAGGCCTTTTCATCCAGGTGAGTCCAGCCAGTGATGGGCTGTAGTAAATAACCCAACCCCCATTCAACATTCTCAGGAAAATGCACCTGTCAATCCTGAGAGTTGAGCACCTGTCACAAAACCCAAATTGATAATATCACCTAGTTTAATAAATGGGAGCTGTTGACAATCTTGAGTATCAGCAGTACACGGGGCCTCTTTCCTTCCTAGTTGTTCCCTCTCCATTTTCATGAGCGTCTGGGGAGTTGGTTGTTAAATGGAGACACATTAGGTTGTTTGTCACCACCACTGCTCAAGGAAATCTGGAGGGGGAAAAAGGGAGATGGGAAGTAATCTCATCTCAACGTCTTGGTCTTCTAAATGGATTCCAGCCGAGCTCAGCTTCGGACTTTAGTTGGAGCCAAAGGTAGGGGGAGAATATATCCAGGGAGGTTTCAAATTGCAAAAGTTTTGGGTTTGATCCAAGAGAGTGGACCACACAATGGGTTCCTTGACGCTTTGGCTACTTTTTAGACCTTGTGGTCTTCTTCTGCCTTGTCATGTGATGCACAGAAGGTCACATGAGAACAGGGAGCCTCAAGTGAGTAGCCAAAAGGTGGAGAGGGGGGCAAATACATCCTGAACCTGCACCCCCTCCAAAAAACTAATCATTGTGACACGTTCATCCTTGGGGGTGGGGGAAGAAGTGGGGGTGGGGGGAAGAAATGAGAAACCTGTTACCTCAGAAGCAGCTGGTCTAAATTAGGTGGGCACATTTTGGAGTCTGGACAGTGTCATTACGAGAAAAGCAGAACTTCACCATTAACCGTAATGAATGAATTAATGGATGACTTCTGCTCCTCAAAGGTGGAGAGTGGGTGGGGGGGAAGGGGTTTCAGCCAAGTTATTAACATGGTCCACCTGCGCTTGTCTCTCCAACTAGGCTGGGTTTAACTACCCCATTAAGCTCCGAAAGCCCAGTCATCTTGAAAGTGAATATGAGTTTTCTGAAGCAGGCCTTTAACTAGCTTCATATAATTCAATTAGAAGGCAACATTCTTGGGGCCAAACGCCGCGGTCCGAAGCTTTCATCTCCTGTAATGAAGCGCAGGCGGCTGCAAGTTGACGTGGCACGAGCGCAAAATGGGGGCCAAACGAAGAGTGGCCAAGTACATCCCGGCCTCCAAAAGGGCATAAAGGAAAAACCTCGTGTGAGCAAATGGAAATCCACAGACAACTAAATGAATTATTTGACACACGCTGATGCCCTGGCAGAACGGAATGATAACTTTCGCTCCCCTGTCCCTGGGGTTTTAATTGTAATATTAATAATTTCGTGTCAGAAATTATTCTGGGGTGAAAGGATTTTTGTAGGAGAAACTCAGGGAATGCCCAAATGAGGCTCCTTTCATGTCCCCAAGTGCTGGGACAGAGATGGGCACTCAATCCATTATTCAGTGCCTGGGTCTCGAACTGCCAACTTGCCAGCCTTCCAGCTAACAAGGTGAGTTTCTTAACCACTGAGCCACATTAACTAATATTAATGTCTGATCACTGCCAGGCAACCCTAACCACTGTTAGGTACGGCAACAAATCCATGCTGGTTTATTTCCCTTTCCTTCTTGTCCTTGTTAAACCAACATTTTCAGTAAACTTAGGCTAAAAATCCCATTGTTAATCTTCTCTAGGATAGAGCCATTGAATGCATGGGACTTGTCAAGGTGGATGCAAACACTGTTGCTTCAACAGGTCTCCTCTATTTGGGTTGAGTCCTTGGGTTTAGTTCAGAGATTCTTAACCTGCAGTCCACTGGCCCAATATGGCCCGTGGTACCATTTCATGTGGCCCACCACCGCCTCTGCCACACCATGGGGTGGAGGAAGGGCAAAATGGCTGTCTAGCCATCAAAACTGTCTGAGGGAGCATGACCTGGCCCCTGGCTTTAAAACATTGAGAACTCCTGTAGTAGTTGGATTGCATTCAAAGAGGTTATAGAGCAGAACCACACACACACACACACACACATATATATATATATATATATATATATATATATATATATATATATATATATATATATATATATATATATATATATATATATATATATATATATTAGGGGTGTGATTTGCCTTTTGAAAAAAGGGAGGGTTTTAAAAAATCATACTGGGTCGACTTATTTCTTCCCATTTATGAGAGTCAGCCATGTTTGATGGTAGTTTCAAGGCCACATGTTCATTAAATGGGCTCCCCTCTCTCCAAATGGCACAAGTAATTTGAAAAGGAAAGGAGGAGGGAGGAGGGGGAGCCCCGTTGAACGTCAACCCGAGACCTCTGAGCCACTTAATAAATGGTTAAAGCAAATTCATTAGCCCGGGATGAGATGGGTCCAGATGTGAGAAGCGACTCTTCTTTTACATGTCACAGCCCTCTCCCTCCCAACTTATCCTACTCCTTTTATCAGTTTACAACTTGTTAATGCTGTACCCCAGGATGTAAACATCTTAAGGAAATATGCCTCCCCCGAGGCCCTCCCGCGTGTAATAAGATTCCTGTTGTGTTGCTGTTTGTGGGAGTTTTTTTAAAAATAAACTAAAATAAAATGCAGTGTGTGTGTGTTTTTTGTGTGTGGGGCTTTTGAGGGAGTCTGAATTTCTGTTGGGTTGGGGTTGGCCATAAAAGTCTCCCCGTAAAGAGCAGGTAGCACCTTGGATAAAGGGAAATGTTTTCTGCACCTGTCTATAAGGAGGCCAGGTTGGCTGCGGTTGGGCTCAGGCGACATTTCCTCCAGAGACGTCCATCCACCTGATCACCATCAGGTAATCCACGCCGGTTGGTTTCCCTTCCGCTCCTGTCCTTATTAAACCCAACATTTTCCGGAAACCTAGGCTAAAACTCTAGTTGCTAGTCTCCCCTAGGGTAGAGCCATTGAATGAATGGAACTTGTTAAGGCTTAATACTGTTGCTTTAATGGGTCTTCTCTACTTGAGTTGACTCCTTGGATCGCACTCAAAGAGGTTGTAGCACAGAGTCAATCTTTTGTCAAGAGGAGGACGGATGGATGGAAAAAAGTGTATTTTTAGGAAGATGTTCTACATTGTAGTTTTAGGTGGAATCAAGATCAACTATGCTTCTCTTACTCTTATGTGTAATGAAAAAAGGTAGAACTAAACTTTTAAGGACTTAATGTTTATGATACATTATAATCTTGAGATACGAATGGCCGTCAGACTACAACATTTATTCTTTCAAATCTGCTGGCTAACGTTGACAGGAGATGCAGGCCGACCAATTTTTGGAAGGCCAGCCTTGTTGTCATGGAAATCTGAGTATTTATGCCCATTTTACAGATGAAACAACAGAGATAGAGAGAGGGAAGGGGATCGAAAGACAAGTGTGGTCTAAGTCAACCCCACAGGGAAGTCGTGGTAGAGTAATATTTGAATGGAGGGTTTGAATCAGACATCAGTTCTCCTTTTTCCATGTCTAGGCCAGACTTGAAACTGCCAAAATGAAGTCACCTTTTGCAGTTCCTTTCCTCTGACCTAGTGTGAGAAAGATTAGCCAGCACCACAAGGTTGCTGTTACTCAGGGTACGTCCGGTTGTGGTTCAAAAATACCACACTCTTCAAGCAGGCTCTTTCTGTGCATCCAGCTGAATTAGTTAATTAATAATCTTTGCTCGTCAACAGCTAGCATCACAAATTTCTCACTACAGAGAGAGTCTTGAATGGTACAGTGCTTATCAAAATGTTGCATGGCAGAGTCTGGGATTTGTATTCCCCCAAAAAAGGAACCTTTATAAATTCTAGTATTTTTTGAATAGACAGTAGTAATTCTGTCTAGAACTATATAAATTGGAAAATGCAAATTTGAAACTTGTCGTTGTCCACTTTATTTGCATGCATAAGAGATGATAACTAAGTTGCCACCCTGTCTTGAATACAGCCATTCCTCCATTGACCCCAAAAATGCATATTTTGCAAACTTAGTAGATTTCATTAGTATTTGTGCATTTGTGTGTGTGTCTGTGTGAGTCTTTTAATGTACCTGCTCTATTTAAGCCTTTTTAAAATAGTCCTTTTCTAACTCTGCCTAGCATAGCATCCTGCACATGATTAGACCGATCTAAGTTGGTACATTCAAATCAATCTGAACTGTAAATATCATTTGCTCTCCTAGACTTATTTGTGGGCTTAAATCCAAACTGTGTAGCATTGGGCAGGGGATGAAAATGACAAAAAAATTATCCAAGAAAGCTTAGGAAGACCCAGGTTAGACACCCTTGAATTCAAATAAAGGAACAAGTCTAGCTCAAAATCAAAATCAAATACAATTAGAATAGAATGGGTAGATTTCATTTTCTTTCATGTGATCATCTTCAAAATAATAAAACAAATAATTAAAAGAAGAAGAATTGTTTTTGAAAAAATATTTTTTAAAATATTAGACATATTTTATTTAAAAAATAAATTTGTTGATTTTATAAGAGGATTAGAAATGTAACTTTTAAAGAGTGTCACAAAGTCTTGCCTTGCTCTTTATATCCTGCCTTGCGCCTCAGCTCAGAAAAATACATATTAGCAGACATTGTTGATATTTTATTTATTTATTTATTTATTTATTTATTTATTTATTTATTTATTTATTTATTTATTTATTTAGTTAGTTAGTTAGTTAGTTAGTTGGTTGTATTTGTTCATCACCCTTCTCCCCGAAGGGACCCAGGGTGATTTACAGCATATCATATCAACCACAACAATTTAAAATTGATTGAAAGACTAAAAAATTAAAAGATTAAAAAAGCTTGTAAATAAATAGTTCTTGTAAAAAAATATATACCAATATGTCAGTTATCTGAGTCTCCTACAGAAAACACTAACCCAAAACAAAGCTGTATAATATAAAATAAAACAACTTTCAAGTGTGGGAGCAATTCCATTTCTGAGTCTGCTTTAATAAATGGAGAAGGCTTTCCATTTCTTTGCTTTTCAGATCCAACTTTTAAAAAATGTGTCGTTTTCAAACAAATTTCCCTCCGCCTGGATTACCAGCTTGTCAAAATCATCTTTTGACACCTTGGTTTCTCATTAAAACTCTTTTTTAAAAAAACGACAACTAAGGACATCCGTTTCAACTGGGCATGTTGCAGATGGCAACCAGGTGGGTGGGATCAATGGAGGGAAATGTTGATTCAAAGGACATGATCCCGGCCACGTTGAAGTATTTGGTGGCCCGTGGAGTCTCGAGATGGAAGCCTGGGTAAAATCTCTGCCAAACCCTTGAGTTGAAGTCAACAGGACTTGACGTCAACGCAAGGGACTGGCAGAGATTTTTCCAAGGTTTCCGTCCTGGACCTTGGAAGAAGGTCCGAATCTCAGAAAGAGTAGATGAGGATTCCAAAGTTGAGCATGCATGCAAAACACGTTCACATACACAGCCCTGATTCTTAGGTGAGTAACATCAGCCGACACCCTATCTGAGCAAGCAAAGAGCCAGATGTTTCCTTGGAGATCAATGATCTAAAGACCTCTTATTCTCCTAATGAGATAAAGATTTAAATCTACACCAGTATGGGAATGGGGGCATTCCTCCCCTCTCCCACTGGTTTAAATGGGGATGGAAAATAATAAAGATAGAAATCCATACACCCACTTAGAGGGGCTGAATTAGCAAGTGTCAGATTACATTAGAAACTCCCTTTTCCACCTTGTTCTGAATTTAATCTTGTTTTATCCAACTGCTATTTTGTCCCCAAGTTTCTCTTTCTTTTTTGTGTCCATTTACTGGGGGTTTTTTTGGGGGGGGGGAGCACCCACTTTTGCAGTGTCTCAAAGTCCTGCTGGTTGATATTTTCTTTTCTAATAACCAGCTAACCACATGCATCTGTGCGGAAATGTATGAGATGAAACGTTCGACTTTCACACTTTTAACATTTTTTCTGTGGTGTCAGATATTCTCATAAATGTATGGTGAAGGTTATTAACTACTTTCTTCTGCGATCCAGAATAAACATGAATGCAGAGCGGCCAGATGGTTTAAAAACCATCTGACACCCTCTTTACCTCCAACGATATGTAATCAGTGTGTATAAATAATTTGATTTTTTTTTTTAAAAAACACCTAGGTGAACAATTATTTTTTCACCACCGCGAACACTTGCATGGATGGAAAAGTAGGTTAAAAATATCTGGACCTTTTTAATGACCAGATTATGCCTGCTAAATTTAACATCAGCCGTTAGCAAAATGGTATTTATATAATAATAATTAAAAGCTGAATTAAAGGCCTCAATCCAATTGCACTTAAGTAGCGCTACAATAATCTGTGTAAATTCTACTGGGTTAGTAGATATACTCAAACTGGGATTAACAGGATTTAACCCTACGTAATGGTCACCCGTCCGTATCAATTATTATTAATATTTACTACAAATTGATGTGACTGATTAAGTTGAGCTTCCCTTATGACACAGTTGGTTCTAGGTTAGGGAAGAAGTACAAATATTTTAATTAATTAATTGATTGATTAATTGTTAAACTTATATCCTCTCCTTCTAGGAAAAACTTTCCTACTCAGGGTGGCTCAAAGCATAAAACAGAACAGAGACAAACAGACACAAATATCAAAAAATTCATATAAACACAAGAAGATGGAATTTAATTCTCTTTTATGAGAACAGTTATGTTTTAATTAGCATGGCTGTTGTTTTACACACACAAACAAAAGTCAAATTTACCAGAAAAGCAACAATAGTGATTTTTGATACCAATTCCTTCCCACTGTCAAAGAACCTAGAAAGATGTTATCAATATATTAACGGATTAAAGCCTAGTTACAATTATCTCTTTGCACCTTGTATTTTATGTGTTTACATATTTTATACGAATTTTGTGTTTTGTACAGTTTTGCATTTATCAGCACCTTCTTTTGGTTAGCCAGAAAGGAAGGGGAGCTCCCCCCAAAATGCATTTAAATTTAAATGTATCTGAAATGAAACAATTTATTTTTCTAGCACATACAAACAAACACACACACTATGAATTACCTAGCTGTTCCATTCCAAAGAATTACCGTATTTACTCGACTATAAGTCATCCCAAAATATAAATCAAGGCACCTAATTTGGACCTCTAAAACTAGGAAAATAGATTGACCCGAGTATTAGTCGGGGGTGGAAAATGCAGCAGCTGCTGGCGAGTTTCAGTAATTAAAATATGTGAAAATATTGTACAGTAAAATTAATTTAGACATTTGTGTGGGTATGTTTTTGAGTGTTTACATTGACCAGAGTATAAGCCGAGTCCCATTTTTGGATCTCATTTTGGGGGCTAAAAAATCCGACTTATACTCAAGTTCATACGGTACACGAGTTAGCTTCTAACATCAGACAAAACTGAACTTGGTCTTGGCCATTTCTCCATCATGATAAGTAATCCAGTTTTCTTCTTGAATTCCCCCCCCCCCCCCAAAAAAAGGGTTCAAATTATGGCAAATCAATTCCATCTTCTTTTATCATTCCTACTGAAGGTCAAAGATCATTATTTCCATTATAAATTTTCCAATCTTTTAATTATCCTGCTCTAAACACAAAAATCAGATCCCCACTTTCTTCAACCAATGGCACCTCCTCCGACCTGTACTTCTTCCCCCCTTTAATTCATCTTAAACGATCAGCTATAACCACCTGTGTGTTCTCATTCCATGTCCAAAATATTCTAGTTTTCTGCCTTCTATTTGTTTTTCTTCACTGGCTACTTTCTTGATCCAAGAAATTCTTGGCATCTGTGATGAATTCACATTACAAATGCTTCTATCCTTTTTTTCTTTAACAAAAATACCTGCCCACAGAGAGAGAGAGAGAGAGAGAGAGAGAGAGAGAGAGAGAGAGAGAGAGAGAGAGAGAGAGAGAGAGAGAGAGAGAGACACTCTGGATTGGAACAAGGGAGAAAGCTGAAAGTTCAGATTTTGGCTAGATTTAACTTGATTGCTGTTCAAATTTATTCTCCTCACCCCAGTTCTGGTTATCCATCCATCCATCCATCCATCCATCCATCCATCCATCCATCCATCCATCCATCCATCCATCCATCCATCCATCTATCTATCTATCTATCTATCTATCTATCTATCTATCTATCTATCTATCTATCTATCTATCTATCTATCTATCTATCTATTAGTCACATTTGTATTGTACCTTTACCTTTATTGTACCTTTATCTATCTATTAGTCACATTTGTATTGTTCCTTTACCTTCCCACTGAGTTTAACAAACATGAGAAGCTTATTTGGAAGGCGGCGGGTGGTGGTGGTGGAATATTTATTTATTTATTTATTTATTTATTCATATTTCTCCACCACCCTTCTCACCGAAGTGACTCAGGGTGGTTTACAAGTAATAAAAACAAAAGGAACAAAAAAACCCCATGACAATAAAACACAAACACTACCTAAAAACCTTAAAACTGTTAAAAATTTAAATTTAAAATTTAAATCTAAAAAGAATAAAATAGCTGAAACTTCAGCTTTGCCCTCTTCGATTTTCATTTCTTTTAAAAAACATGACAATACAAGGAGATTTAAAGCCAGCAATTTGTGATTTAAGAACAAATGATCAGTTGTGGTCTCTGTCATATTCATTATTATTATTTTAAAAAATATATAGCAAGTTCCTTCCATCAAGTTTGAGAGAAAACTTAACAATTGTTCTTAGCAAATCATTCTTTCTTTTAAAGAAATGAACCTTACAGAACCCCTCATCCATCTCTGATTTCGGCAGGATAATTAAAAGATTGCTTAAGATGCTCCCCGTGGGCGTTGGAATGTCTCAGACCTATACACACCCATGCAGAAGTAAATACCGCGAAATTAAAAATGGCCTACTCTCAAGTAATTGCAGATGAAATTAAGCCAGAGGGCTTAATTGGGCTGAATCGTGCCCATCATCATGCAGATAAATAGATCATAAGAGCTAAATAAATCTTTTAAATGATAATTAAATTATAGTTTAGGATTTAAAAATGAGTTTGGCTTTTTTTTATGTATTTAACTGTAATTTCCATATTTTGCTGGCAAATTTCATCATGAATTCTTAGATAGATAGATAGATAGATAGATAGATAGATAGATAGATAGATAGATAGATAAAAGGTAAAGGTACAGTTTTCCCTTGCCCAAAAGCCAGTCATATCTGACTGTAGGGTTCAGTACTCATCTCTGTTTCAAAGCCAAAGAGCCAGCACTGTCTGCTTCTGAAGATATTTCCATGGTCATGTGGCAGGCATGACTAGACACTGGAGTGCATGAAACGCTGTTTACCTTCTCACCAAATTGGTCCTTATTTATTGACTTGCTATGTCTTGCTTTTGAACTGCTAGGTTGGCAGGAGCTGGGACAGAGATGGGAGTTCATTCTGTCCTGCAGTACTCAGGTATTGAACTGCTGACCCGACATTAGGGTCTACTCAATTACCATATCAGGATAACCAGACTTAAAAAACAGTACGTGGAAGAATAATAAACATCGTGCATTTCCTTAAAACGTTTCCTGAGATTTTCGCCCTTTTTCTATCAGCTGCGGCTTGAAACATGTTTTTGACAAGGCCAGAAGACAATTTCTTTCTCCCACAACTTCTCAAAATATTTTTAAAGGCTTTAAGTTTTGCAATTAGAAGAGGTGTTTATGTTTTAAAGTAAAATGAAATGAAGCAAATCCAATTAAACAAAAGGAATCGCTGGGTTCTGAATTTTGCTGAACGATTCTTGGTAAAGCGCAAAGTGTCATTTTTGGACAGGAAGATTCAAAGTGTAAAAGGTCCGGCTGTGTGGTGGAAACCCTATGCAGACCCCCCCCCCCAATTCATCAGGGAATAAATCTCACTAAGAAATAATGAGACTTGCTGTTAAGTAAACACACGTCACCCCATAGCGTGGATTCAAAATGGGTACATTTTCTAGGAGGGTGTCACACTTCAAATTTAATAGGCGACTAAACGCATAAAGGAGAAAACATGGATTTACACATTGGAATGGAAATAAGAGAAACGGTTCAAGGACAGAGAGAGAGAGAGGCCCCGATCCGACAAGGAACTCCCTGAGATCTACTCATAAGTTTCTCAACCTCGGTTTCCAAAGAAAGTGATTTCATGCAAAAAATACAAACATTGCAAAAAATAAAAATCGGGTTTTGATTTCCACTGATGGATCCAAGATCACTGCAGATGGTGAGAAAGCCATGAAATAAAAAGGTGACCAATTCTTTGGAGACAAGCTAGGAGAAACCTGGGGAACGTAGTTAAAAGTAGTCGTCACCTTGCAAACAAAAGTCCACATAGTCAAAGCAATGGTGATGTGTGGTTGTGAGAGCTGGACCATTAGTAAAACTGACCGCAGAAGAATAGATGCCTTTGAGATGTGGTGCTGGAGGAGAGTTTTGAGAGTCCCCTGGAACAAATCTTAGAAGAAATCTTAGAAGAAATCAACCCTGACTGCTCCTTAGAAGGACAAATAGTAAAGATGAAGCTAAAGTACTTTGGACATCAAATGAGAAGAGAGGATTTGCTTGAGAAAGCCTTGATGCTGGAAAAGGTGGAGGGCCAAAGAAGAAGTGGGTGACCAAAAATGAGATGGCTAGATGGTATTGTAGATGCATTGGGCACAGAGCTGAGCGAGTTGAGAAGGATGGTGGAGGACTGAAGTGCCTGGTGTCCAATGGTCCATTGGGTCACCAAGGGTCGGACTTGACTATGTGACTGACCAACAGCAACAAAGGCAAAAGGCCTTTAGATACTGTCATGGGGGTGCTAGTCTTCATTAAAAAACAAAAAAACTAATGCATTTAAGCAAATGTATTCAGTGGGCCAAACTCCCCATTGGTTCGCTCCAGTTTTGTGTTTTGGACAGGCCCACTGACTAGTTTTCCAGACAGTCTTTGGGGTGGAAAAAACTTAATGGAAATCCTGTACATACAGTATTGGATATATATAAGTAACACATACACACAATCTGCGGCTTACAAAGATGGAACGAATGGGTGGGTTGTGAGCTGATCAAAGCCCTGTTAGCTAAAAAGGATTTTTTTAAACCTTAATTTATTTTCATTTGGCTCTCTCTCTCTCCTTGCCTTCTTCACTCACTCCTGCCCCAGAGGCTCAAGGTCTTTTAAAGACAGGTTTTAGACAACACAAAATCACACATTTTGGGTTGGTGGTAATATTTATGGTCTGGGTTATTTTTTTCTTCTTGTTCCTTGGGCAATCTTCTCGCTCTTATAACTTCTTGGGTGGGAATCTGGAGAGGGGAGGGGGAACCGGCTTGGCAGAGAAGCCCCGGCATCCCTTAAAACTGCTCTTTTGAAGTTAAAAATCATGCGTCAACCCCATGGAAAGCTGGAACACAACGGTGTGTGAGCCAATCTCTTGGCCAAAGTATAGGCATGGAGGGGACATCTTTAACTTGCAAACTGTATTAATGGATATTTATGTGCTCACCAGGAATTGAGAGGGGGAAGCAATGAAGCAATGGGGGAAAGGATTTATCCCTTCCACAAAACCCCCACTGGAGAACCAGTAAGATCTTATCCCCCCCCCATCATCCAAATGGCCCCTGCATCACATCTCAAAGGCATCTATTCTTCTGCGCTCAGCTTTCCTAATGGTCCAGCTCTCATAACCACACATCACCATTGCTTTGACTATGTGGACTTTAACTGCATTCCGCAGGTTTCTCCTAGCTTGTCTCCCAAGAATTGGCCGCCTTTTTACTTCATGGCTTCCTCACCATCTGCAGTGATCTTGGATCCATCAGTGGAAATCAAAACCAGATTTTTATTCTTTGCAATGTTTGTATTTTTTGCATGAAATCACTTTCTTTGGAAACCGAGGTTGAGACGCTTATGAATAAATCTCAGGGAATTCCTTGTTGGATCGGGGCCTCTCTCTCTCTCTCTCTGTCCTTGAACCGTTTCTCTTATTTCCATTCCAATGTGTAAATCCATGTTTTCTCCTTTATGCATTTAGTCGCCTATTAAATTTGATGTGTGACACCCTCCTAGAAAATGTACTGATTTTGAATCCATGCCATGGCGTGACGTGTGTTTACTTAACAGAAGATTGTTATTTCAGCTTCCTTCTTATTCATGTCCTGATCAGACCCTAGACTGCCAAAATGAAGCCACTTTCTTTGCATTGTCGTTGGCCAAGCCCAAGTCCTCATCTGTGGATGTCTCTGGCCGCAATCAGCAGAGCAGAAAATGGGCCGGACTCTGTGTCTCTCCACATGGGAGACCAACATGCTCAAGTGGGGTCTGTTGGTGGACAATGACACACAGTGTGAATGTGGAGAGACACAGAGTCCATTGGCCCATTTGGTGTTCTACCGATGGCTGCCAGAGACACGTGCCAACGAGGACTTGCATTTGGGCAATGACAGAGCGAAGAAAGTGGCTTCATTTTGGCAGTCCAGGGTCTGATCAGGACACAAAAGAAGAATTATAATAAATAAGGCAATGCAACATGTTGAGCTTGGAACGCATGAAAGAGTGTTGGTTCTGTTTCTCCACTGTTAGCATGAAATCTCAAAGAATTAGAAGGATTTGGATAATACATAAAAACACAACTTGACAGAAGGAAGGTCCAACGGTCCTTCCATCATTTCAAAGGGCATCCCATCCCGACCGCTGAAGAGTTAATGGCATCTGCCCAACCCACACATAAGACCAGGAGAGATAATTAGGAAACAAATTCTGCGGACATCTTGAAAGAGGCTGGGGACCTTTGATCTTTATAGACAAGAAAGCATTATTCGGCCCTTGAAGGTTGCGGAGGGCGTGGCTCACCTCATGAAAAGAGAAATCAGACTTGAGAGGAGAATCCTTCTTGCTCTCCAATATATATATATAATCAAGTCACACCTCCTACCATAGTCGCCTCATTATCTTAACCGGCTGCATGTGTCCCGAGGTATTTGAAAGAAAGATTAGAGAGGAAAAGAAGGGCTGACAAAATAATTAAATCTGCAATTTGCCAGAGTTTGGACTTATATGACTTTGAAATCACTCTTGCAGGAAGTTTTACGGCTTGTTCCATGACATATATATTGCGTTCCATCAGATGCTTTGCTCAAACTCCCCACCCCCACCCCCGGGCACTTTAAGTAAATTAATACTCAAGTACTGTCGGTGGAAAGGGCTGAAATTATAACCTGCTTCTAATTTGCCAAAAATTGTCTCCACTCTCTCCTTGGGGTTTCAGCCTTCTCCAAAATATCACCCCATGGAAATCCTACCAATCTTACTCCCTCCAACAGCTTTGCTGTTTGTCTATTGCAGGGGTTGCCGACCTTTTCAAGCCGTGGTCCGGGTCACACTCTTTTAGTCAGCTTTGAGGGGCAGATGGCCATTTTGCCCTGCCTGCATGATGGAGGGGTGGTGTGGCCATTTTGCCCAAACAGGTTCAAAGGGATGGCCATTTTGTTTCTGGAATGCCCTTGGAGGGAGTGGGGGGACCCATGTGAAATGGCCCTGTAGGCCAGATCTGGCCTATAGGCATTAGGTTGGGAACCCCTGATCTTTTGGTTGACTTATAACTTCATAATAATTTCTGGGATGGTTTCCTGGACTATGAGGTACCTTACACACTTGAAAACAAGTGGTGTCTGGTTCTAGGGGAGCAGTGGTCATCTCCATTCATAGCCAAAGAGCCAGTGCTGTCTGTGTTTGCAAACATTTCCATGGTCATGTGGCAGGCATGACTAGATACTGGAGTGAATGGAACGCTGCTACCTTGCCTGCCAAAACAGTACCTGTTTACATATTTGCAATTTCTTGCTTCCTAACTGCTAGGTAGGCAGGAGCTTGGACGGACAATGGGAGTCCACTCTGTCATGCATCAAACTGCTGACCTGCCAACCTTCCGGTCTTCAAGTTCAGCGTCTTAACCCTTAAGACATTGCAACCATCGTGAAACCTGCCAGCTAACCAGCTAACCAATACGACATGCCATGACATGTCAATGGTTCCTCTGTGATTCATCTCCAGCCGCAAGGGCTAGAACTTCAAGTTTATCCTTTCACAGTAATTCAGTGATAGGATAATGTGGGCATGGTGAAGGTTCGATTCCAGCTTCTCTGAGAAGAGAGAGGGGAAATGCCCTTCTCGACTTGAACCCAGGACAATTGGCAGAGAACCTGTGTTATTTTAAGCCAGTGAGTTGTTTCAGAACAAAACTATTTTCTTTCATGTTGTCAGTGGTTGAGAGTGCCTGGGAATTACCTACAAAGTTTTGGGGACTCACCCACCACCAAGCCAGCACCGAGAAGGCATGAAATCTGGGTGGTTGATGTATTGGGGAATGGAAATGTGCCCTTCAGTTTCCATCGAACGTTTCCCCTCCCTCTCTGTGTGTGTGGAAGACCGCAATTTTACAGTGACATGAGAAAACAACCTTATTACAAGTGCCGGGAGACCCCATCCATTAAATGGTGAACATTAGATTCATTCTATTTATTCCAGGGTCAATTTCAGCCACGGTTTTCCCCTTTCCTTGATGGTGCATGAGCAGAAGAAAAAATAAAAGAACTCACAGCCCAGACATATTTATAGCAACCGCTACTTATCGAGTTGCTTAAATATGTCTGTGCTCAAATAAATCAGGCCCTGGGATTATACAGAGAAGAAATCCCACAGCTAGGCCAGAAGTGTCGGTGAAATGTGGGACTGCCAAGTCAAAACCTCAGCCACTGGCCACGGGTTCTGCTCGACCTATAACTCATGTACACCCACCCCACACTCTTACATACAGGCACATCAAGCTGTCCCGGAAGATTCAGGAAGGCTCACAGCTTTCTGGTTTCATTTAAACAAGATACTACCTCCTGATCTGAAACAGCTCCAAAGTAGCTTCAGGTAAGCTCAGAAATTGCCTTTTGCAAATAGAATGCCTATCAAGATGTAGCAAGAATTTGCAGTGTGAAAAGCTAAAGGTAGTTGGTTGGTTGGTTACTTAGTTAGTTATTTACTTAGTTAGCAATGTTAAATGTCCAGTTAGTTAGTTAGTTAGTTAGTTAGTTAGTTAGTTAGTTAGTTAGTTAGTTAGTTACTTACTTACTTACTTACTTACTTACTTACTTACTTACTTACCAGTGTTAAACTTCCAGTTGGTTGGTTACATAGTTACTGAGTTAGTTACTTAGTAGTGTTAAACTTCCAGTTGGTTGGTTACATAGTTACTTGAGTTAGTAACTTACTTAGTTAGCAGTGGTTGGGCATTCAGTTGGTTACTTACTTACTTACTTACTTACTTACTTACTTACTTAGCAGTATTAAACTTCCATTGGTTGTTTGGTTACTTAGCTAGCAGTATTAAACTTTCAGTTGGTTGGCTGGTTGATTGGATGGATGGACGGATGGACGGACGGACGGACGGACAGACGGACGGACAGACGGACAGACGGACGGACAGATGGACGGACAGACAGACAGACAGGAGAAAACAGTTCCATAAACTGTCTCAAAACAATGTAAAGATTAGCAAGGAGAGCCAGGATTTGGAAAATCTAGGTTCTAGTTGCTCAGTTGAGCTGAGCTGTTAAGCCAATGGTACACAAGGAAGACCAGATGAGGAGGGAAATGGAAAAAGTAAAGCATACCAAGTAATCTCAGTGCCTATCATGCCCGGCTCATGAGGACTAATTCTCACCTGAAATTCTTGGAAAGCAGACTGTGGGATAGAGAGAGGCTGTCCCCCCCTCCCCTGTAGGATCTCACCTCTGAGGAGTTGGAAGAAGGCTGTTACGTCATGGGAGGATTCCCCGCTTCCTCCCCTTCATATCGCCTCACTTCCAAACTGTGCACCCGCTCTAACAGAGGTCACTCCTAGGGAGGAAAAACAGCCCAGCTACAAAGTGTGTGTTTTAAGAACAGTCATTTCCTGACAAACTGGACTCTGGGGGGAATTTCTCCTTCCTGTCTTGACTGAGAAATTGCCAAAGTAGCAACTGGGAACCATTCTCCATTTTACCCAAAACTCCACTGATTCTACACTTGCCCCTGTCCGTCCCCCTGTCCTTTTGTGCCCCCAAAGGGAGCCTGCTGGCCTTATTTCACCTCCAATTAATAACTCCAATTTCACACCAACCTCAGGTTGACTCCTTGGCCCCTGACACAAAAGCTGAGAGTTCATTAGGCGCAATCGACTCCATTCATCGCAAACGTCAACCGGCGCTTGAACTCTAACTGGCTTCGGGGTGCTTCCTCCCACCCCACCCCCAGGTCACAGGAACGCAATTGGCACAGAAACAACTGGTGTTTTGGGTATTAAGTGGCAGCTGCCCAACATTTCCTGCCACCTGAGGTGGGAAGAAATGGGCACCCAGTTCATGGCTACCGCTATTTGCTATGCCTTCTCTTAAGCTCTCTTTCCTCCTCCTCCTGCTACTCCTCCCTTCCAGCTCCAGCCCATCGGGCGCCTTTCTCCAGGTTTCTGTGACATCACAGAAGCTCAGCCAATGAACTGCTGCAAACCTGCCAAAGGCAATCCTACACCCAACTTAGAACCTGAATCCCTCTTCCTCAATTGATGTTCTTTCTGAGGCTCAAATAAAGCCACTTTTGCTTCCAGGCTGAAACAGATGAACATGTCATGTGCTCCGGGAGCTGCATTGGTTGCCAGTGTGCCTCTGGGTGCAATTCAAGGTGCTGGCGATCTTTAAAGCCCTACATGGTAGTGGGCCAGGAACGGCCCCCGAAACCATTCCATCAGGCCCACGATGCCCTCCGTATTTATTTACTGGTTCGGTGTAGACATCCTCATGCTTACACAGAAGTGTCTGTATTTACTTCCAGGTTTGTGCATGCGCAGAAGCATCTGGGCTGAACCAGGAAGTAAATATGACCTCTTTCGCGCATGTGAAGAAGCATCCGTGCCAAACCAGGAAGTGAATATGGACGCACATGCGCAAACCCGCCCTGTTCCAGGTGTGTGATCTGGCCGGCTCAGGTGTTCTGAGGGCGTGGTCAGGCCCCCGGCCCCCAAAGTTTGGTCGTCCCTGTGTGAAGCCAACCAATCTTTCTGTGCCTCTGTACTGGATATGTATAAATTGATACCATGAAAACACACTCTTATGTCTGATGAAGTGGTCTTGGTCCATGAAAGCTAACATTAAAATATAGGAGTTAGTCTTCAAGGTGCCACAACATCTTTTGTCTTTTTGGTTCATTCTCTGATGTGCTTGCACAGACCAATATGATGTTTCCTAGGCTGGCCTCCAGTTTTCTTCTTTTTTATAAGCCACTCAAATACGACTGCTTCATCCCATCAAAAAATACCCATGCCTTTTGTTGGGAGGGAGGAAAATACTACATTTAAAAATATTCCTCAAATGCAGCAAATGGAAAACAACCAACCAGCTGTTTCTATTCACTGCAAGGAGGATTATCAGCCTTTGAAAACTCTTTTAAAATATGAGAAACAGATAAATTTATCGTCACTGCGGAAAGTTTCTTTGTGTTGACAGGACAGCTAATTATCTGGCATGTCTACCAGATAATAGATGGAAATGTTATTCCCAAGAAGGGATGAAAACAGGAATTTCTAATTCTGAAAGAGGGACTGCAGTGACTTAGTGGTTAAGACACTACACTTGACAACTGGAAGGTTGGCAGGTCAAGACCCAAGTGCTGCATGACGGAGTGAGTGCCTGTCTGTCCTAGCTCCTGCCATCTGAAATGGACTTCTCCAACATTCTTTATCCCATAACGATGCTAAAAGCCTTTGTCTCACTAAAGGAAACCCTTGATTTGTCCAAGTCATAGACAGGGACTGCTTTGTGTTGGCCGGTAGACCAGAAGATCCAGGTTCTTCTAAGTGCCAGAAATAACAAATCCCAATCCAGGCAAGTCAATCTACAGGGAGGGCAAGTTACATCAGCTCTGTAGATGTTGTTGGACTCCAGTTCCCATTAGCCATCTCCATCCAGAATGATTGAAAGATCACAGAACATGATCTTTGCTTGTCAACATTGAGATTAAATTAACATTGGTTTAATTTTGGCCAACAACAAAATTTTGGTAGTTGAAAGTTTGATGTGGACATGAAAGAATTGGGACAGCCAATAGATTCCACAAACATGAGTCACCAACTTGTCATAGCTCTTCCTTTACATGGAATTAAGCCCCAATGTGAAAGCCAGCATGATACAAGGTGTCTGGCCAAGATCCAGAACATCTGGGTTCAATTTTTTGGTCAACCACTGGGATCTCTTCTTGAAAACTCTCGCATGATTTGAAAGCAGGACGGGAAGGCTTGGGTTTTCAGAGTAAAGGGAACTCATAATCCCATTTTTTAGATGGGATCCAATTTTTTAAAAACATTTATTTATTTATTTATTTATTTCCTTCAACTTATTATCCCACCCAATCGGGTAAAAAACCCAACTCTGGGCGGCTTACATACACAGTTTAAAAATACATAGCTAAACCACAACTCAATATAAAACCACAAATCAATCTACGATACCCTATTCACAGTTAAAATATAAATTAATACAATAATTAAAAGTTAAGCTAAAAGAAATTAAAACAGTTCCAAGTTATAAAATTATGTAATTATTAAAAAACAGAACCAGGGTAGGAAGGTAAGAACAACGGGTGGCTGTCTCATCTGATAAGCCACCCAACATGAGATCCGGTATTTCCGGATCCCCAAACTTGTCCTGCCAGCCAGGTTTTAAGGCCTTTCCGGAAGGGCAGGAGCTCTGTTTGTTGACGTAGATCGATAGGCAGGAGGTTCCACAGGGCTGGGGCGGTCACGGAGAAGGCCCTCCTTCTGGTGCTAGAGAGGCGAGCCTCTCTAGCTGATGGAATTGCAAGGGAGCCTCTCCGATCCGCCCTGGTGGGACGGACAGACGTTCTTGGGGTGACGCGGTCTCTGAGGTATCCTGGCCCACTACCATATAGGGCTTTAAAGGTAATGACCAGCACCTTGAATTGCACCCGGAGACATACTGGCAACCAGTGCAGCTGCCGAAGCAGTGGTGAGGCGACATAAACCCAAGACAGAAGTGATGGGAGATGATCACATTTGGTACGTCTTAGTTCCATAATCCATGTTTACAATTATTATTTTGACCATATCCATCAGGGGGAATTCAAATTGTAAGTGTTGACAGGGAGAGAGGAGATGAAAATAGAAGCATTTCTCAAGATTTTCAAAAATATAAGGAAGGGGAAGAACAGACCAACCCTGCTAAAGTCTTCACTCTCCATTTTGCACCCAATAACACTCCAAAATAACCACTGAGTTTGGCACTGCATGAAAGACAATTCAGACTTCTTGAGCTCTTTACGAAACTGTCAGAATTCCAACCGGCTTTGGAATAGCCAAAATGTTTTGGACGCCACTGCGGATGACATCTTCTTCCTCCCCCCCCCCCGGTCCACCTCATCTCCGTCCCATCCTGAAGAGGAAGAAACAAATGCCAAGAACACCCAGGTGGCCAAGCTAGTGACGAAAGACTTTCTTTGCTGGCAATTTGACTGGCGATTTGGAGCAGGAAGGGCTGGGAGTTGGATGGATGGGGAGAACATAAGGATGAAGAAGCCATAAGAACAGGATCAAGAAGTTGGCAGGGAAAGACATTTCCCCACTAATATGTTTAAGCAATTGTTCTTCTCTACAGTGATGCATCGAGGGACCTGTTGTGATTTAAGGCTGAAAAATGAATCCAGACAGGTCTCTGAGTCAAGGTTAAGGACATGAAGGGCCCCCAAAAAAGGGCTTCTTCATGGGCCTCTTTCCCTAAATCCTTGGGTATCCAAAGGAGGCCTTTGTCAGTGTTTTGCCTATCTCCGGCTATTAAGACTGGGGCCTGGCTCATATCCCTTCCAGTTAGGTTGCTTAGGATTCTGGTCTGCTGTATTTTGGCCCATTTTTATGGTCTGTTTTACTGTGAGCTGTTATTATAGTTTTATGGGGGGTATTTTTAATAAGTTTGTTTGTTGTATGGGGGATTTTAGCTGCCTTGTGCAGGGATTCATTCTTCCCTAGAGAGACGGGGAAGAGGTGTAACTAACAAACAAATGCAGGGATCTGACCACCTAATAGTGCACTTAAATATGGAATACTTTCTTATGAACTCTCAAACCCACTAAATCCCAGTTAGTTCAACTTTCTCTCTCTTTTTAGAAGCAACACAAATGCAAAGTGGTCTATCTGGAAGCTGAAACGACCGCAAATGGAGAAATCAAACTCACTCCGGAGGCACAAATAACGAAAGATACCGGTTAAAACTTTTTTTATTATTATTAATCAACAAATTATATTAAGAATACAGACTAAATTCTCAGACACGATTGTTCCTTTGCAAAGGACAAGGAAGGCGGTCTAAAATAAATACGAAAGGGTAATAGTAATAGAATTAATGAACAAGTTAATCCACTTTGAATGTGCCATCACAAATAAAATGCATAGCATACCCTCCCCCCCAACACACACACACACACACACAACACAAAAGAAGAATCCCTAGCCGCTTCGGAAAACCTGTGGTTTCCGCCTTTATGATCTGAAGGCTCAAAACGGTTTGTTCGGCAACACATTCCACATTAAATCATTCAAAGATAGCTTTAAAAAACCATCTGTTTAACCCAAAAGTTAAAAGCAGGGGTTTCCAAACTAAGGCCCATGGGACGGATCTGGCCTGCAGCACCATTTCATGTGGCCCCTCAACCCTCCAAGGGCATTCGAGAAACAAAATGACAGCCCCTATAGTGCAGGTCGTCCAGCCCTCGAAGTTGACCGGGAGAGCATGACCCAGCCCCCGGCTTGAAAAGGTTGGGGACCCCTGGTCAAAAGGAACGAAAAGGCAGTGCAAAGTAAAGTTGGATAGTGGAAGGTCATTTTCCCCTCCCCTCACTGTTGTCTGTACACTTGTGTTAAACAGGTATAAGCAATGGTGGATTGTTAAAATCTTCGCTACCCCATCGTGACATCATCGATGTTGTGGGTGTAGCAGATGTCATGACATCATGACATCGTGGGCAGAGCAAATGAAAAACTAAAAAATATGTCTGTGCATGCGTCAAACCTCCATCTGACGCATGCGCAGTTTTTTTAGTGTGCATGCATCAAACCGCTATTTGATGTATGCGCACTAAAAAAAGAACTGCACATGCATCAAACGGAGGTTTGACACATGTGCAGTTCCAGGCAACCAAAGTGGCTGCCCGGAAAAACATTTTTGGAGGGTGCCAGAGAGGCAACCGAACCAGTCGCCTGGGGTTTTACCACCACCCCGGTGACCCCTCCTGATGGGGCGCTACCAGTTCGGGCGAACTGGTCCGAACCGGTAACATCCCATCACTGGGTATAAGTACAACATTACAAGTGATGCTGACCCCTTTCTGAATTGGTCTACCCAAAAGTGTGAAGCTGCTGTGGTTAAGTTTCTCCAGTGAAATGCTGGGACCCAGAGATCAACAGTCTAAACCCCACTTGACCATGACACCCACGTGAGGACTTTAGCTTAGTTATATACTAAACACAACTTTTGTTGTGGACTCAAAGTGAAGAGAAGCAGCCGTATGCAAGAGGCAATGTTTGCCTATTTCTGTGAGCTTGTCTAACACAGTATCAATACAACAAGACCGAAACATCAGAAAGGCGGCATAGATACTAAGAGGATCCTAGCGGTGTGTACTTTTGGGCTATCTTGTTTTAAAATGAACCCACTCTTTTCAGTTAAGGGACTGCAGTATCTTAGTGGTTAAGCTTGAAGGCTGGAAGATTGGGGTTCAATACCCGACCGCTGTATGATGGAGTGAGCTCTTGTCTCTGTCCCAGCTTCTGCCAACCTAGCAGTTCAAAAGCAAGTAGATAAATTGGGACCACCTCGGTGGGAAGGTAAATGGCATTCCGTGCACTCCAGTGTCAGTACCATGGAACAGATCCAGTCCACAGGCCTTCGGTTGGGACCCCCTGCTCTAATTCAGTGTCTCTGTCAATGGCAACCCCCTGGTTCTGTGGGATCAAGCTAGGAGAGTTAAAAATGGAACTGAATTACTTCAACCATGTAGTGTAGTTACTTTTCCAGGCAGAGGGGAAATGTCTTGGGATTCCACTCTGGGAACCTGAAAGAACATATCCAAGCAATGGACCTCATTCTTCCAACACACACAAGAAGGACATGACACATGGGAACAAGCCTATGACCAACGACTCCCACTTACCAATTGCAAACATTGTAAAAATAAAAATAAATCGTTAGATCTGTCATTTACCCTCCACTGGTGACCACATCACTAACCACTTAATGCCCCCTCTAAGAACAAAAGGGTGAAAATGACAGCAGTACAGACTAACACAGCAGGGTTGGGGCAAATATTCATTTACTGATTATATTAGCAATTTTCCCTTTGCTTCTCCAATTCGACAAAGCTGCCGCAAGTCTAGACTGGGCAATGTATCCATTGTCACCTGAGGGACCTGATCTCCCTCACTTTTCCAGGTCATCCGGTATAGAAGGGTTCTTTCCCTCTCATCTCCGGCAGTTGGGGAATCCACTCCAGCCTATGGTCTGAACTTTCCAGGAATTCTGAATTCTATTTCCAAAAGAGGTTCAGGACCTTGGAGAACTCCTTCAAGGTGTTTTTTTTAAAAAATGGAAACCAAGGGTGGTTTCAATGTTCCTGCTAAATCACCTTGCGCAATCTTCCCTGCTTTCTGTCTGAACCTCTCAATGGATCAAACCGGGAACTTTTTGCATTCAAAGTATTCACTCTTTCATTGAGCTGTGGAAAAATCATGATGAACATCTGAAGCCTTCTAGACCCAGAGGTGCCCAAATTACGGCCTGAGGACTGGATCCGTACCCTGACATTAATTCATCTGGCCCATACCACCAATGCGACTCACAGAAGTAAAATGCACCTGTGGGCGCGTTTTACTTCCACTTCCAGGACCTGCAAAGGTGGCCAGATGAATTGATGTCAAGGGCCTCATCTGGCCCACTGGCTGTAGTTTGGGCACCCTTGGTTTCACCAGAGAAAATGGCAGCCTAAAAAGCTATCTCAGATTGCAAGGCGCGTTATACTTCTGCTTCTGGTGGAACCACATGACCGGCCCACTGAACCACATGGCCGGTGCACAGCCCGAAAAGTTTGGGCACCTCTGGGCTAGACTATATTTTCTTAATTAGGTTGCTAATGTCTACTTTAACTGGTTCTCCAGGCACCCTTAAATCCCGACACGTACCTTCTAACTGGAGATGCTAGGGAGAGGATATGGGGCCTTCAACCACTGATCTATGGTCCCTTCCTATGAGAAATGAGCCACAACTATGGGAATAGAAACTGTGTCTTTTTTCTTAGGCTGCTCCCAACTTGATTCTCTGTATGCCAGTGTAAATCCAGCAACAAACCTACCATCAACACATCTAGGACCCCAGTGTGAGCCATAAACCACGATGAAACCATCATGTATATGTAAACCAAGAAAAAACAAAACTGGATGGATTTTTGTTCTACATCTACACAGTCAACACCAACCTCTCGGATTCTGAAGAATTGGGAAGGGACTTGGGCCTTATAAAACAAGATCTCCCTTCCCTTGTTACGAGTTAGTCCCTAACCCAGGAGTACAAAAGAAGATGGTAGCCAGATAAACAATCCATAATAGCAGCGACCTTTTCATCGCCATGACTGGGACCCTTTCAGCGCCATCAATGCATAACTGCATTTTAATAAAGTTAGAAGTCATCAGTATTTACACATCACTACAGTTTGGACCTTTCCATTTCATTTTCAGGCTTTTTCTAAAACAACATTTTAAAAAAATCAGTAATGAGTTTCACCAACGCATGCGCCTAGAGGAGTTCCCAAGGGAGCGGCTGGAAAACTCCCATCACAAACACACTGAAAGTGGAACAAGATTGTTCGGGCAAATGTGGAGCAGCTTTGAGGAGGACTTGGAAGTCTTTTGTTCCTTCTAAGAAGGGTTTTCTGGAGGCACTCAAGGTGGGCCGCTCTTGCCTTCACAACAAGCACAGATCGGCACAATTCCGTAGGCTCTACTGTCTGTCGCCATATTCAAGTATTTCAGAGCAGAAGGAGAAACCTAGGGATACTGTTTGAGGCCTCCTGTGCAGCTTCAACCAAGCCTTCTAAGCCAACGTCTCCACCGATTCTTCTGCATGAGAAAAGAATGAAGAGCCTTGGGCCGTGACGGCCAACTTTGGCACTCCAGATGTTCTTGGACTTCAATTCCCAAAATCCCAAGTCAGCCCTCCTGCTGATCAGGGCTTCTGGGAAATGAAGTTCCAGAACAGCTGGAGTGCCAAGGTTGGCTATCACTGGCCTAGGGGAAAGAAATCTATATTACAGGAAATGTGAGTCACCGACGCTGCGATCTTTGGGTAAACTCACTGCTGAGTAGAGATGGGTGAGTGGATTGGAGGGAGTACAATTCAGGGCTTCTTCTTGAGCCACCGGGAAATCCAGACCACAAAAAGATCTTGAGAGCATTACAACCACAATTGGCCAGCTGTGTGTGGTTTTGATGGCAGCAAAGATAAAAATTTTTTTTAATTTATTTTATTCCTTTTCCTTTATAAGTCAGTGCGGAAAGATACGACCACAGGTTACGGCCGGCTGAACACTTGGCCACTTTGAATAGATGTGTTTTACTGTCTTTGCTTAATCCGAACCAAAGTCCAAATTGTATGGATAGAGATATAAATTCCAGGCAAATTGATACGTTGTTATTTTGGAAACTATCCATAGGATTATAAAGCTGAAGATAATGAAGATGTTACTCTTTGTTCCCCAGACATGTTGCTGCTGATAGGATGGGAACTGCCATTCAAGTCAAGGCCTTGTTTGTCACTTGCTTCAGTGATAGCGCCGGCCCCATAAGTTATTAGGGCACACAATTAAGAAGAGATGAACAGACAGTCCATGTATCGAGGGTCTATGCCAATTCAGTTATGAGGTGGAGAGTTAATCAATGACAACGTGGAGAAAAGGTTGGAGAATCGGGTCCAATCGAGATCTTTAAAAACAACAACACCAAGTACATCTTGGAAAAGGGAATCCTTTCCAGTTATATTGTACAAAGAGTGACAAAATCATTAGCCAAACGATGGCTGACTTTGCTATCAAAGTTTCCAGTAATACTGCTTCTTTGGAGACGGGGGAACTAGGGATGTTGGAGGAGAAGGTTATGTGTAGAAGAGGAGGAGGGGAAAGAATCCATTCCCCTCTCAGTAGTAACGTGTGCTTCAAGGCGCTGAAGGACTTTCAAGAAGGCGGAAGCTGCTGACACCGACTGGGACTCGGGGGGAGCCTGGCCGCGGCGCTTTGTTCTGTCCGGAAGCTGTAATCATACTGCAGAAAACAAACACAATGAAAGGTATGTTTCAATGGAGGACATAGGCAAGGACCCAATCTGTCGAACAGCGGAGACAAAACACGCCATAATTTTGATTACAGGTTGCTATCAACAGGCTGTTGACAGCAAATATAGTTTCTGTATAACAGATGTGGGTGAAAGAAGAGAGTGTAAAAGCTGGCCTGGAACTCAACATCAAAAAAACCAAGATCCTGGCATCTGGCCCCATCGCTCTGGGGCAAATAGAAGGGGAAGACATGGAAGCAGTGACACATTTTAATTTCCTGGGATTCAAGATCACTGCAGAGGGTGAATTTTTGTTGTTGTTCAGTCGCACAGTCAACTCCAACCCTTTGTGATCCCATGGACCACTGTCCACCAGGCACTTCTGTCCTCCACCCTCCTCCTCAACTCGCTCAGTTCTGTGCCCATTGTCTCTACAGTACCATCCAGCCATCTCATTTTTGGCCACCCCCATTTTCTTTTGCCCTCTACCTTTCCCAGCATCAAGCAAATTCTCTCTTCTCATTTGATGTCCAAAGTACTTTAGCTTCATCTTTACTATCTGACCTTCTAAGGAGTAGTCAGGGTTGATTTCTTCTAAGATTGACCTATCTGTTCTCCTCACTGTCCAGGGGACTATCAAAACTCTCCTCCAACACCACATCTCAAAGGCATCTATTCTTCTGCGCTCAGCTTTCCTTATGGTCCAGCTCTTGCAACCATACATTGCCACCGGAAATATCATTGCTTTGACTATACGAATTTTGGGTTGCAATGTGATGTCTCTACTTTTCACTATGCTCCCCAGGTTTCTCATCGCTTGCCTCCCAAGAATCGGTCGCCTTTTTATTTCGTGGCTGCAATCACCATCTGCAGTGAGCTTTGATCCTAAGAAAGTAAAATCTGTCACTGCTTCTACTTCTTCCCCATCTATTTTCCAGGGACTGATAGGGTGAATACAGCCATGGAATCAAAAGACGATTACTCACTGGGAGGCAAGCTATGAGAAACCTAGGCAGCATAATAAAAAGTAGACGCATCAACCTACCAACAAAAGTCCACATAGTCAAAGCAATGGTCTTCCCAGTAGTCATGTATGGCTGTGAGAGTTGGACCTTCCCAATGAAGTGGTCCCTGTTTATCTATTTGCAATTTCTTGCTTTCAAACTGCTAGGTTGTCAGGAGCTGGGACTGAGATGGGAGCTCACTCTGTCATGCAGTACTCAGGTCTAGAACTGCTGACCTTCCGATCATCAAGTTCTTCTTAACCAGTAAGCCAACACAGCACCAGAGGCTAACTTTGCACAAAGATAAATCTTAAATTGTCCCAGGTTATTCCCCCCCCCCCCCAAGTGAGAAGCCAGGATTTCAAAAGGGGAACCCTTCTTCTATCAGGGACCCATCAAAAAAAGGGCTCCTGATGGCTCTCATTAAGTTCCTTCACCAAATTGGTCCTCAAAGATCAAGGCAACTCAATCCAACTACCGGTAGTTGGCATCAAGAAATAAGGTCACACTGCCATCTTGAGGCAAAATCCAAGCAGTACACTTTGAGAAAAAACACCCATACTGTATATCAGGGGATCCCAACATAAGGCCCACAGGCCGGATCTGACCCACGGCGCCATTTCATGTGGCCCACCACCCACCCATCCAAGGGTATTCAAGAAACAAAATGCAAAGTGTTTTTGTTGACCAGATGGTATTTCTGCCTGAAATACCATCATTCTCAACTCTGTGAGTTCTTGTCAACCTTATGGACACCTTCTCAACATCTGAATGGCTTCGGCTGGGGAGACCAAAACTGGAGGACTCGGAAGCCTAGCTAGGCGTAGCTCCAGAAACATTTCCTCTTATGAAAGAAATCTGCCAGCTAGCACCAGAGCCGGAACAGGATGTTCAGGTGGAACTAGGCCTAGTTAAGCCCCAGAGTTTTCTGGATTCGGTCTATCTCCTTGGACCCTGACATTCAAATGTTTTGTAGGGTGTCTATAAGCTAAGGAGAACTCCCAGAAAAGAGAATTGTGGGGTTCTTAGTCCAGAAAATCCTGTCTTGATGACAACCTGAGGAAGCCATCACCCAACCTAAAGGGGCTTATCCACCGATAGCCATTGGCCCATTTTGGAAGTCAGGTTATTTACCACCGCCCAACACTCGGCATCAAGTGTGCTGGCTGTACGGTCTACTCCATTACCACAGTGGGATGTCCGCCCGACATTAAGGAGAATAAACCTCATGGTGGGATGGTCAAGCAGTAAACTCTGCTCATGATCTGAGTTTGATCCTGGTGGCGATCAAGGTCAACTCCACTATATTGCACTATAGGGCAGTATATAAACTGTAATTACAATTCCTACGCCAGAGGAATCCATTCTGAATTTTCGTTTGAACTTTGTAGGGGCAATTTTGGAAGGCAGAGTTCAGGACCACGGAGAGCAGCTGAAAAGAATTGAACACCACATGGGAGTGGACTTATGGCAAGCAAGTAGCCATCCCTGAGTATTTTATAGTTTTCTACCTTTGCTGTCATGTAGTGTGATGACCACATAATGGTCCATGGTCCAAAAATTTGTTTCAGAAATTATTCTGGGTTGAAAGGATTTTTGTGGGAGAAACTCCACTCAGGGAATGCCCAAATGAGGTTCCTTTCATGTTCCCCAATAGCTGGGACAGAGACGGGCGTTCAATCTGTCCTGCAGTACTCGGGTCTTGAACTGCTGACTTGCCAGCCTTCCAGCTAATAAGGTGAGCTTCTGAGCAATGGTAGCTCCTTATTCTTTTCTTAAACCGGATACTGCCACTAGATGGCAGACCAAGAACACAAAATACTCAATACTTACTATTGTCAGTTGCTTTGTAACCTATGAAGAACAGGACGATTGGGGAAGCAAGAGGATTAAAGAGTGTGAATGAGGCCAACGTTTGTACTCTCTTCTTTCACCTTAATCAAGAGCTCCTTTAGATCATCTTCACTGTCTGCCATTAAATTAGTCTCATCTGCATATCTCAAGGCTAAATCTGCATATTCTCAAGGCTAAACAAGCCAAGTCCATTCAGTCTTTCCTCCTAAGATTTGGTTTCCAGTCCTCTGATTATCCTTATTCTCTGTACCTGCTCTAATTTGTTTGCATCTTACTTATGGTGCAGTGCTCAGAGTTGGACCCAGGAACTCTAGATGTGGTCTAACTAGTGCTGACTAGAGGCGGAATAGTTGTACCTCTTACCTCACTGGTTTAGTAGACGTCTGTCAATGCAGCCTAAAACAATGTTGACATTTTTTGTGCCCATGTCGCACTGTTGACTTATGTTTATCCTGTGATCTACAACAATTTCAAGATCCTTCTTGCTTGAAGTATTGTCGAGCCAAGTTCTCCCCCATCTTGTAACTGTGCACCTGGTTTTGGTTTCCTCGGTGTAAAGCTTTCGCACTTATCCCTGTTAAACTTCATTCTGTTGGTTTTTAGCCCAAGTGTGGAGCAATCCAATCTAGTCAAGACCAGTAGCCAGAACTTACCTCTTTTTCAATCTCCGCCAAGGATTTAATTGTGATGCCTAGGAGGTCAACTGGCTGCATCTACAAGGAAAGGCCAAAATCGATCAGTCTTCAGGTAGAGGCTAAATGCCAGTCAAAGAGCTTCAAGTTTTACATCATGGGAAAAATCCTGGGACCACTTCCATGACACTTCTAAAGGGGGAAGTCTACAAAGTATGGAATTGAGGTTGGCCAGCCAAGGTCCTCTGGATTTTATAAACTAAGATGCCCATCATGCCTAGCTTCCTTAGCTAGGATCCTAGCGGCTCCAATCCATCAAAACCTGAAGGACCTCAGGATGCCCATTCTTGGTCTACACCAGTGGTTCCCAAGGTGGAGGCCACCCACCCCCTGGTGGACTTCAATTCCCAGAAGCCTCTGTACTTTGGCTGATCAATGCTTTGAGGAATCGACTTAGGCTATGTCCTGCTATGGTAATACAGTAGACCAGAGTTTCCCAACCTATCTTCCGCAGAACACTGGTGGACTTCAATTCCCAGAAGCCTCAGTCCAAAAGCAAGACATTGCAAGTAGATAAATAGGGACCACTTCAGTGGGAAAAGGTAGTGTTCTGTCCACTCCAGTGTCTAGTCATGCTTGCCACATGTCCACAGAAATGTCTGCAGATGCAGAGAGCGCTGGCTCTTTGGCTATAAACAGAGATGAGCACTGAACCCTAGTCAGATGTGACCATCTTTTGAGCAAGGGCGACTGTTACCTATGCTAGAATAGAGCCTGGATGTATTGGCATTTATTTGCTTAACGGATAGATCCACTTTTAGACTTGAGAGCCCTTTTAATGCCATACGGCTCAACTCCTCTTACTCCTCCATAGCTTCGGCTCCACCGCTCTATCGCTCCACGCCAATGGCGGATTTGGAGATGTCACCATTTCTTGAGCGGGACAGGGCAGGGAGAGAAAAGAAGACGAAAGTTGCTCTTCTGGAAGCGGCTGCTGTTTCACCAGCCCGGCTTCCAGTGGAGGCCCATCTGCTGCCTCATTAGGACATAACGACCTCTCGACTTCCTCGAGTGGAATTGGTAAACAGGGACGGGCGAGGCCTCCTTCTCCCCGGCATCTGGAGGTCGGCCAGCGTTGCCCCAGCAACCAGCCAGAGTTGGGTCAGCTAAAGTTACTTTGCACTCCACGGGTGGAATAGCTGGCATTTTTCAAGATCTAAGCAGCTTCCACAAATAGGGATTAGGGGACGGCACCGGCGGTTGGGTTGCAGTCAACCGTAGAGGGAGGGAAAGTACATGGGTTCGTGGCATATCTGCACTGCGGCGTTCCTGTAGTTTTGATCCCACTTTAATTGTCACGGATCAGGCCTATGAAATCCTGGCATTCAGAGTTTGATGAGGGATCAGAGCTGGAATTCTTTGCAAACCTTCATGGACGGACGCCAGAAAAATCCAGTTAGTGAAGTTGATGATATCCAACAGTAATGGTCTCCCTTGCTCGAGAGCCAGTGGTGTCCGGCTCAGTTGTGTCCATTTACAGCCAGAGAGCTGTGTTTGCAGACATTTCCATGGTCACATGGCAGGCATTAGGCACTGTTACCTTTCCTGCCAAAGTGGTACCTATTTATCCACTTGCAATTTCTTACTTTCGAACTGCTAGGCTAGCAGGCGCTGGGACAGACGACGGGAGCTCATTCCATCATGTAGCATTTGGGTCCTGAACTGTGGACCTTCTGGTCGTCTAGCTCAGAATCTTAACCACTAAGCCACTGCCTGCTAAAAAGGTGCTTGAAAATTCACTGAAATATGGATGCTCCTTTCTTGCTTGCCCATAAACTTTGAACTCACAGGTATACTGCCTCTGTCGATGGAGGCTCTCCAAAACCATCTGGGTCAGTCTATCCTAGGGATTCTCAACCTGTGGCCCGTGGGGCAGATGCGACCCACAGCACCATTTCATGTGCCCCCCCCAGCCTCCACCACACCAGGAAGTGCCATGTGGTGGAGGAAGGACAAAATGGCCGTCTGGCCCCTGAGGCTGTCTGAGGGAGCGTGACCCAATGGCCCCTAGCTTTAAAAAGTTGAGAATTCCTGGTCTATCCGATTAAACCATTTCTGGAAATCCTCACAGCTTCAACCTTGGTAAAATTTAGAAAAGGTTGGGGCAACTTGGGTGTAAGAGAAGGAGGAGGACAGTTGGTATGCAATGAAGGAAGAGATGAATTACTCACCCCCTCAGAAGCGCAGGCAAACTTCTCGGAGATCATAAAAGGCACACCTTCCATTGCTGAAACCAGAAAGGAAAGGGCATTGTCATCAAAATTGTAATCAAGCCAAAACTGCTGGACCACTAAAGCCACATATCTGGTCTTTCTTCAAGTGCCGTATCTGATTCTGAATATTGGCTCTCCTCATAAAGATTGTCCTGGGAACAATATAATTCAATGGCCTACCATTGGCCTTCCGCATCGCAGCATGACACTCACAGTATAACTGACCCACTCCCACGAGGCACTTTCTGGTCCTGAGTGCTTTGGGCATGCAAAGTTCTGCTCCTCATCCCCAGGCCAGGATGGATGAAGTTGCTGACTTCCATCCAGAGGGATTCAAGTGGGATTTAATCCACTTGAGGACCATCACCCTTCCCTGTTGACTTCGCCATCCAAGGCCATTAGTCCTCAGGGTCGTCAGGTTAGTTAACCGCCACCAGACGATTGGCGTTCAGTCACTGGCAAGCTGGTCTACGTCAGTCTTTCCCAACCTTTGGTTTTTGGACTTCAATTCCCAGAAGCCCAAGTCAATTCCCCAAAGCACTGATCAGCCAATGGACTGACTGAGGCTTCTGGGAATTGAAGTCCACCAGTGTTCTGCGGATGACAGGTTGGGAAATGCTGGTCTACTCTATTACCATAGCAGGACAATCTGGCCAGAGAATGATATCTGGTCTTTCAAGCTTTCATCTTTGGAGATCTACAGCAACTTCCCCTAGAATCCTCTCCTGCAGGACAATAAAGATAATTAGGCCACCCAAATCTAACTTGTTGCGCACTTTCAAGTCACTGCCAATTTGGGATAATGCTATAAATTAGTCACCTCTGAAAGGCCCTATCATCATCTGCCCAGCTCAGGTCTTGCAAATGCAAGGCCATGACTGCCTTATTGATTCAATCCATTTCAAATGCAGTCTTCGTCTTTTCCTGCAGCTTCTTTTGTCCTGCTGTTACTTTGAGAAGTCAAGCAGAACATACTCAGAATTTTAATTAGTTCCATTAACATTCCCGGGACCACGACGGCTTAAGTGGTTAAGACGCTGACTGGAAGGCAGCAGGCCAGCAGTTTGAGACCCAAGTATGGCACAACTGAGTGAGCTTCTGTCTCTATCCCAGCTCCTGTCAACCTAGCAGTTTGAAAGCAAGAAATGGCAAGGAGATACAGTAAATAGGGACCACTTAGGTGGGAAGATAAACAGCATTCTGGTGTCTAGACATGCCTGCCATATGTCCATGGAAACATCTGCAGATGCAGACAGGCTCTTTGGGTATAAACAGAGATGAGCACTGAACCCTAGAGTCAGATGTGACTGGCTTTCGAGCAAGGCTGACCTTTACCTTTGATTGATTGATTGATTGATTGATTTACTCAATTTGTATACTGCCTTTACCTAACATTCCTGATTTCCAAACAAAGCTGAGCCGGATGAAACAGTCTGACTCAAAAATAAGATGGTTTTCTTTGTTCTTATTACAAGTCACCACCACCAATCCATGGAGGATATATTCTGGATACCTGATATCTACTGGATACCTGAAACTGTGGATAACAGCAAACCTTACATTTTACATTGCAGACAGTGCCTTCTAGTGGCCAGCTCTGGTATTATATCGTAGAAATACATATGTAGTTTAGGACTTGTGGACAGGTGAAACTATGGATACTGAGGGAGCACTCTCTGCAATGTAAAATATAAGGTTTGCTTTTATCTGTGGCTTCAGGTATCAGCAGGTCTTCAAACATATCCCCCGCAGATGGAAGTAGGCAATCTTTTTTTTTTAATGTAAACAGGCCATATGACTACAACGAACTTTTACTTGATTTGTACATGGCTGCTGTTCTGTTCTGTCCCATCAAGTCAGAACAGAATTAGAGCAACTCTAATAGGATTTTCCAGGTAAGTGAGATATTTAAAGAGTAGGTTTTACCAACCCCTCTCCCTCAGTGAGTTTTTATGACTGAGTTGGGATTCGAACGTGGGTCTCCGGAGTCCTAGTCCATCACTCTATCCACTACATTTTACTAGGCACACTGAACAGCCTTTTTACAATGGCATTTTTTTTTAAAAAAAATCTGATTATTTGGATGAAAATGGAAGAATGAAAAAACACCTCCTAGAATTCCTTAAAACAACAACAGTAGAAATCAGAAAAATAGAAATCAGAAAAATAAAGAGAAATCAGAAAAATCAGAAAAATATATAATAAAAATAGAAATCAGAAAAATAAATAATAAAATAAAATAAAAACAGAGCATGAAGTAGGAAGGAACGACCCGCACAAATGAGAGAAAAGAAAATTGAGCAATGCACCAAAGCTGTTTTGGCACGGCATTGAGGACTGTCCCGAGCAAATGAGCTTCCACAGAGGTGCAATTAAGCAGACCTGTAATTAAGTCGATGCCCTTCATCGGAATGATTGCACGTTTTTTGTTGGGATTTTTAAAAAATGCCAGACCGCACAATACAGCCTGTTATTAATGCCGCACCGTCAAAGGAGCAACCATTCTGTGGCTTCATCAAGGCTTGTCATGGTGTGAGCATTTATAAAATCCAAGTTCTTGAGGAACTTCTGAGCAGGGGAAGGAATGATAAGCCGTGTCAACGTGGAAGGAGGAGACACTGATGTATCACGCAGTTGTTCCTCATGGAAATGGAAATCCAAAAACCACAGAGCACCTCTCCATGCATGGTGTCCTATTAACAAACATTGGATCTGTGTCCCCTATTGGGCTCATCACCAGCAATATAACTTGTTATTGCAGTGGCTCGGTGGTTAAGAAGCCCACCCTGTTAGCTGGAAGGTGGGCAAGTGGACAGTTCGAGACTTGGGTACTGTTTGATGGAATGAGCAGCTGTCTCTGTCCCAGCTCCTCCCAACCAAGCGGTTTGAAAGGAAGAAATTGCAAGGAGATATATAGCGACCACTTTGGTGGTAAAAGATCTTAGGGCAGTGATGACGGACCTTGGCACTCCAGGTGTTCTTAGACTTCAATTCCCAGAAGCCCTGATCAGCAAGAGGGCTGACTTGGGCCTCTGGGGATTGAAGTCCAAGAATAGCTGGAACACCAAGGTCCGCCATTACTGTTTTAGGGACATGGAAGGAGCCTCATTCGAGTGTCCCCTGAGCAGAGTTTTTCCAGCAAAAATCCTTTCAACCCCAGAATAATTTCTGAAAAGAAATTATTCTCTCCCTCTCCATCTTGCCAACTCAAACATCCAGAACCATTAACATTGGCTTCAAAGTTGAAGGATATTGGATTACACCATGGAAGAAGGTGGAGACCTTCCACCAGATAGCCACCCTACTACCATAGATGGTCAAGCCTAGAGGAGATGTACTTAACCCTTAACTTTCCACAGACCTTAACATTGCAAGGGTTTTAGGCTGACTTTGGCAGAAAGGAATGGCATTAAGAGGGTTGAAGGGTCCTTTTCTAGGCAAATCCAGAGGATTGAAAATGGGGTAGTTCCATTCTATGCAAAGTTCTTGGCTTGGGATACAATTTAGGTAAACCTAAAGGTCGCCCTTGCTCAAAAGCCAGTCATATCTGACTCTAGGGTTCGGTGCTCATCTCCATTGACAGCCAAAGAGCCAGTGCTGTCTGTGTCTGAAGATGTTTCCATAGACATGTGACAGGCACATTACCATCGTTACCTTTCCCAACAAAGTGGTACCTATTTATCTACTTGCAATGTCATGCTTTCGAACTGCTAGGTTGGCAGGAGCTGGGGCAGAGACAGGAGCCCACTTCATCATGCACCGCTCAGGTCACGAATGGCTCACCTGCTGACCTTCCAGTTGTCAAGTTCAGCATCTTAACCACCAAGCCACCGCAGTCCCTTGGCAATACGACTGACTCGGACTTTGTTTTTATGAGTGGTTTGAGACACCCACCCTCGTTCCCCTCCAAAGGCAAGCCCCAAAGAGCCCGGTCCGCATCATTATTTAGGCAAATAATTAATTACTCTTCTTTTCGTCAAGGGGTTTGTCACGAGACATTAATGACTTGATAGACTTCTGCAAACTGGCGAACACCGAAAAACAGCCCACCCCCCGCATGTCTTTATCGTCATTTAATTTAAAAACGATCCTGTGTGAAATTATCTCGGAGTGAGTGATGGAAAGCATAAAGAACAGACTCAGCAAAGCTGCGCGCGGATCATTGCTTTATTAATGGGAACGTCTGAAAGATGAAAAATGCAGCCACTGTCATCGTTAGGCTTCTGGGAGAGCCGCGGCGGTGGGTGGAGGGAGGGCTGCGCTGTGCTTTGCAGGCCATAACACTTGAGGAAGCTTCAAGGCAACCCTGTAGGGATCTGATTTTCCTGGACTACAGATACCATCATTCTCCACTCTGGGATTTTCCCTTCCTTTGCAGACACCTTAGAGCAGAGGTTCTGAAAGTTTTTTGGCCATACACTGGACCACGCCCCCTCAGACAGCAGGAAGGAAGGAAGAACCAACCAACCAACCAACCAACCAACCAACCAACCAACCAACCAACCCCCAGTTCTTCTGGCTCATGGTCACCTGAGTTTAGTAATGCAAATCTTTTCAATGTAGGAACTTATGAAATGAGCTCCTCTGTCCATCTATATCTTCACCAGTACAGAGACCACGGACAAGAAGAGGACAGAATCCTTCCCTAATCCTATCTGCAGATCAGGATTTCGGCTCATGTGCTTCTTCAAAATAGCACTTCTTCTTCTGCCATTTTTGAATTTGAATATTGCTGATCCTCATGGTGATCAGCCATGAAGACTGTCTTAACATAATGCAGTGGCCCTCAATTTGTTTTCTGCATTGCAGCATCACGCCCATAGTACCACTGATCCAGTTCCGCAAGTAACTTTCTGGTCCTGAGCCCTTTTGGCATGCAAAGTCCTCATCATCAGCCCCAGGCCAGGAATTATGAAGCTGCTGCCCTCCATCAAGATGGGTTCAAGTGGGATTCAATCTCCTTGGGGACCATCACCCTTCCCTGTGGACTTCACCACCCAAGGCCATTAGTCCTCAGGGTGGTCAGGTTAGTTAACTGCCATCTGATACTCAGCGTAGAGTTGCTGGCAGTAGGGTCTACTCTATGACCGTAGCAGGATAACCTGGCCAACACCTCATAGGTCATGAATATATACAGCAGGGGTGGCCAACTGTAGATCTCCAGGTGTTCTTGGACTTCAATTCCCAGAAGCCCAAGTCAGCACTCCTGCTGATCAGGGCTTCTGGGAATTGAAGTACAAAAACATCTGGAGATCTACAGTTGGCCACCCCTGATATACAGTATCTGCTTCTCAACTCTTCATTCCTTATCACTGCTGTCTAAATGGGGCTGATGGAATTTGGAATCCAACAGCATCTCAAGTGCCACAGGTCCCCGACATCAAAAGAATTTGCTTCCTCTTTAAGTGGGCAGGTCTACTCTTCACAAGCCGATTCACATGAGGCAACCAGTTAAACTGACTACTATCTTCCAATTAGAGGAACGGAGAGGGTTCAAGAAGAGGATGGAAATTACGAGGCATTCAATGCATTTCCCCATAAGTCCTTTTTATTTGCATATGCAGATTCCATCAAAACAGGATGCCACCATTAATGGAACTGCTAATTACATAATAATAGCCACCAATCTCCATGCAGATCAGATGCCCAAACCTTGTAGCGATTAAGGAAATGGTGCTTTGTAATTAAGATGATCCTCATTTCCAGATGTCATTTAACTATATCATTATTAGCCCCCTTTTGCTAATGCAAAATTAAGGACATTCACCCTTATTAATGAAAGATTTAGATTTCTCTCTCTCTCTCAAAACAGTACTTAAAGAGAAGTTACAACCAAAAATATCTTCTGTGTTTCAAAGGTGAATGAAAAGATCCATTTTAAACGGTCTTTTTGAAGGCATCTTAGCTTTGATTAAGGAGCTTAATGGAAAAAAGTCAAATAGCTTCCCAACATGGGATTCAAGATAGTATGTATCATCCTGCCATCATTTTAATTTAATAACCCTTGAGCGAAGCAGATAAGATTCAGAAATAACACCCAGTGGAAGGAAATGCACCCATTTCTGCGTTTACAACAGTCACAGGTGTATTTACGGCTGACATAACCACATTTAGGCATCCATGGGCACATTTTATGGCTCTTGTAAATGTGCCCGCTTCCACTTTTGAGTGCGACAGTGGCAGCGGACCACATGAAATGGTGCCGAGGCCAGGTCTGGCACATGGGCCGAAGGTTGGGAACCCTTGGTCCACAGCTTCCATCACAACCTTTGAACATGGAGGACTGGGAGATGGTGACTCTAGTATAGGCTCAGAACCTGTTCTCCACCTCGTATATACACCAAGAATTTCATGAAAAATCAACACAAGTTACCTGGGACAGGCGAGAAGCTATTAGATAATAATTTTGTGTTGTCAAGTCAATTCTGACTCATGGCAAACTTTCCTGGGTTTTCTAGGTAGAGAATACACCTAACTGGTTGTGCTTCCCTCTCCCTTTATACACATAATTATTCCCGAGTGACCATTGATGGCATGCCATAACTCTGTGAGTCCATTGCTTCTACAAGGAGTCTACAAATATCGGGAGCCTAGCAGTGTGTCCGACACAAAATCTGGGGATGATAAATCAACCCCAAAGTCATAACTATTCACTTTTCTCAAGCTCTCCACTGGAAATGGAGAGAAGAACAATCAAAGGCACATAGCTAGATACAATACTTCATTAATTGGTCAGCTAGAAGACTTTTCTTTGAAACCTCCCCCCATGGCTTTATTAAAGAAGATGATTGCCCACAGCCATCAGGCTATGCTTGGGGTATTAAACACTAGATGGTACATGTGCCATCACCCCAGCATGAGTTCACCCCACCCCTCTGCCCAGCAGCCCAATGGGAGCACTTCCTCCCTTCCCCAGAACAGAGTTTGCCCTGCCCCTACCCAGCAGGCCAATGGGAGTGATTTCTTCCTCCTCCAAGAACAGAGTTCACCCTGCCCCTCCATTTGGGCACCCAGTCTCTAAAAGGTTCTCCATCATTGCACTAGATTGAACTTCTTGCTCTCACAGGGAGCTCTCCAATGTCCTGAAATCTACCCAGGAGTGGACAATCACTCTAGGAAGTGGCTCCCAACTTGGGGCCCAGGCTCCACCAGTGTACTTCAATTCCCAGAAGCCTAAGTCAGTACATTGGTTGATCAGTGCTTTGGGGGGTTGACTTAGGCTTCTGGGAGTTGAAGCCCAAAAACCAAAGTTTGGGAAACTCTGTTCTAGAGCAGTGGTGTCCTCCCATCCAAGTATGAACCAGACCTGAGCCTTCGTAGTCTTCTGCATCTATCAAGAGTTGAGTATTTCGGCTAACATGGTGGCATATGTATGTTGTCACTGTTGGCCAAAGTAGAGTCAGGCAGGTGGAAGGCATTTCGGGAAAGCTAACACAACAACCAGTCTTAGTGAAAATACCAATAACTATACGATGGTACTCCACTGAGAGGCCTCTAAGAAGCTCTCTATTATTTGCTCTTCAACCACTGTCAAAACTTTTCCCCTTTACTGGTTAATTTTTTTTGGTTCTTTGGTTTTGATTCCCCCCCACCCCCGGTGGAACTATGAAAATCTGGTTTTGATGGATCAATTCACTTGGATTTAAGCTGCTCTGTGACTTATGAGGTCTATTTGAGGAACAGAAGGCTGAGATGGCCAGATAAGTCCTTTCTGCTCGGAGCCAACAACGGGCCCCAACGCATTCATCATCTGCTAAACCCATCCACCGGCTCCACGCCACAATTTGTCATTAATTATGCTAATCAGCAAACCATTACTCTCCCAATGACAATGCAACACTTCTTAGCTAGTTAGCGAGCAGGGAGGGAGAAGAGAGGGCTCCGGCTTCTCTCGCTTTCCCTCAAAACAGGCAGCTTAAACACATGTCCGCTGGGAAGAAGCATCTAATTAGGAAAGAAAGAAGCCGGCTACTGTCTATTCCTAATCAACCAGAGGAGGAATCCGAGGCAGCTCCGAAGGTGGAAGGGTCACAAAGGAAAACCAAACCACATGACTAACATAAGAAGGTTAGATAGTAGCTATCTAGAGAGAAATTGTTTAGAAAAATTTGCCCATCCAGCCACCCATCCATTGATCTGCCTGCATTACTATGAAACAATCACTTCATTAGGTCATATATTTATTCTTAATCACTTTCAATGTATAACAGGAGTAAAGATATTTCAATAGCATAGAGAAAATTGAGGTGTTCATAGGCTTACAATGTACGTATTTGGATTCGGATACAGAAGAAGAAGAAGAAAAAGTTGGTTGTGCCAAGGTGGCATATGCCAAAGGGCAATTTCAGCTTGCCAATTAATGAATTGAGTGAAGACATGAGGTAGAACCCAAATCAGTGGAGAAACTTTGCCAAGGACATAGCTTGCCCATCTTCCATTTCCCCCACATACAGACGGCCACCAACTCTTAACACATTAAGATCCTGAAAATCAGGTAGTAAGAACTCATTAACAACACCCACATAAATGGGCCTATTAAACCATCTTTGAGCAATATCGAAGCATAAATCTTCTTAAACTATATTTAATGACTGTACTTAAGATACATTATAAGTGACTCTTAATGAAACATTAGCTCATGTTTTGGAGTTGAAAACAGGGAAATCCATATAACGTCCACCTAGTTAACCCCCCCCCCAAAAAAAAGCTACATCGTGAAATGCATTACTACCAAATGATTACTACATTAGGGCAAATATTTTCCTAACCATTCCTGATTAATGATATGAGGGCTATAGATATTTTGATAAATTTTGGAGGAGTTGGATTTTTCAGGGACTCAAGTGAACCTGTATTACAACGTAGCTTTTAGCATAGACATTTTATTCTGAACTGGTCTTGAGTAGGGTTCCTCAATTGATCACGGGCTATTTTAAATGATCACTCTTAGGATCTATCTATCTATCTATCTATCTATCTATCTATCTATCTATCTATCTATCTATCTATCTATCTATCTATCTATCTATCTATCTATCCATTTATTTATTTATTTATTTATTCAATTTGTATAGCCGCCCCAATCGACATGGGACTCTGGGCGGCGATTTTCCAACTGATCAAAAAGGAAAGAAGACAACAATGTACTGCTCATGTCTTAATACAGTATAAGGAATCTGAAAAGATAATAAAGAAGAATAGATGTTAAGTCCCATCAATCCACACCCAACTTATAGCATCCTAGTAAGATGACCTCAACGCCTTTGAACTGTGGTGCTGGTGGAGACTGTTGAGAGTCCCCTGGACTGCAAGGAGATCAAATTAGCCCATCCTAAAGGAAATCAACCTTCACTACTCATTGGAAGGACAAATACTGAAGATGAAGTACTTTGGGCCCCAAATGAGAAGAGAGGACTCACTGGAGAAGGCCCTGATGCTGGGAAAGATTGAAGGCAAAAGGAGAAGGGGGCAGCAGAGGATGAGATGGCTGGATTGCATCATTGACACAGTGGGCATAGATCTGGGTGGAGGGTGGCAGGTGACAGAGGAGCCTGCCATTGTGCGGTGGTCCATGGGGTCGCAAAGTCAACTGTGCGACTGAACAACAACAACAAAGGTTTTTCAAGGTAAGTGACACAGGTTGATAGAATCACTGAGTTGGAAGGGGCCTTTTAGACCATTGAGTCCAACCCTCCTGATCAATGAAGGAATCCAATTCCAACCAGATCTGAGAAATGGTTGTCCAATATTCTCTTGAACGTCTCTGTCACTGGAGTACTCGCTATCTCCCGAGGTCATGAGTGCCATTGTTGTAGTACTTTCAACAGTGAAGAAGTTTCCCCTGATATTCAGCCTATATCTGGCTTCTTTGAGTCCGTTGATACATATCCTGCACATTTAAGGAGTGATTCTACAAATGCTCCCCTCCAGTGATTTTCCAAAGTTCAGCCTAGATGAAGCCTAGTCAATCAAAAATGTTATTTTATGGTCCTTTCTGCTCCTTTCTTCTTGTTGGGATCTCATGGGCTGAATGAGTGGAGCATGAAGCCATCTGCCCCAAATTTCAATAACACCTTCAAGGTTATGGTCACTTCTGGTTTAATTTTTTTTGGGAGAATGAAAAGTCTCCAATAAAGAAAGAAAAAGGTGCCTGCCAAATTGGCTCGTCTGACATTAGAAGAATGGGTATTTGTGGGGGTTAATTAATTAATTAATTTTTTTAATTTTTATATTTCTATGCCGCCTCATTCACGAAAGCGACTCTAGGCGGCTTACAGAATATACAATACAATATATACAACAATTATAAAATTAGGCAATAATCCATTCAACAATAATCCATTCAACAATTCAACAATGGTTGAATGTGAAAGGATCTCTAAAAGATCAAAGTTTTCACATCCTTGCACTTACAACATCCTGGAGTTTTATGCTTCAGATCAGACATAAAAACCCAACCAATCCCATCTAATTCAACTCTTTCAGAAGACTATCAGCCAAGACACAAGATGACAACACACAGTAGAATGTATCATCACAGAGGAGAAAAGGGATGAATGACAGAAACGACCCCAGAAGAATAACCCCTGTATTGAAGCCATTTACAGTCAGTATAGCAAGGGAAGATCAAGTCAGAACTGTCAAATAGATATATAAGGATTTATCTTCTCTTCAACAAATCTATGTGACGTAATTATGAAAAGTAACAAGACAGTTCAGCTGAACATGACAACTTCAAAACAAAGTGAAAGCAAGGATAAAAAGTTGGGTTTCTGAAGAGCAACTAGGATAACTAATATCTTACGGATGCTTCCCTAGTAGCTTAGTGGTTAAGGCACTAGGCTTGGAGACTGGAAAGATGGGTTCAATACCTGAGAACTGCAAGATGGGGTTCATGAAAGGAGCCTCTTTCGGGAATCCCTTGCAAAAATCCTTTCAACCCAGAGTAATCTCTGACACAGAAACAAACAATCTTACAAATGTAAGAAATAGCAACTTGACTACAACCAAATGCCATCCATGAGGCTGCCGTCGGAGGCCATTCAGAAATTTCACGTAGTGCATAAACATAACTGGCATGGATTTGACTGGCACACTTGAATCTCTATTTGTTTCCTGTTCATTTCCTGGCACAATTCTTGTCAACAGACCGAACGATGGCAAAAACAAAAACAAAACAAAACCCCCACCCCACAAACATCTATTACACATCACAACAATGATTTTGCTACTGGGAATAACATATGTGATTTACGTGCTATCAAGTGTGCTGATTCCAAATCTGAACTCAGAATTTGCCTATCATGTGCAGATTTTCAGGTGTGCTATATCTGTTCAAATGGTTGGTAATTGGATAATGAATTTTTACATGCGAAAATTATAACAGTTGCAGCTACCACTAGGCCTGCTGCCGCCTCAGCTGAATCACGTCCCCTGGTGGCATGCATGTTCTAGCAGCGGCTGGGCATGTCTGGGCAAGTCAGTGAGTTGAGGTCAGAAATAGGTCTATAAGGTGAGATGGACCAATACAGTGAAATGAAAATGAATTAAACTGCCATTGTACCACACTGGGCATCAAAAGAAATTTCTTCTCAATTTGGAGAAAGCCATGCCAGCTAGAATTCTTCATTTATTTCATGCCGAGCCACCATCCGGACGGAGGTGAAAATCTCCTTGCATTTTATTTAAGCACACAAATTATGTATTATAGATCTCTCCCCCCCCCCTCAATCAGAGTCCTTTATCCCACCGAGTTGTTTTTTTAAATTTTTGAATTTTTTGGTCCAGATTAGCAACACCATAATGAACAATAGCTAACAGACTGTATTAATTCTTCATCAAACCTCCAAACGAGGAAAGTAAAAAATGAGAGAGAGAAAAGACGACACTCTTCTGTTACATTTATAATAGCTGTTGGTCAATGTAATGTAATAGATTAAATTCAACTTCTCTTCCTCTGTAAATCAGCCTATTAAAGCAGCTATAATTTTTTTTTAAAAAAAATGTATCCTGAACTCCGTTACACCCATCATATACAAGCACCAAAAGAGAGGGATGTGTGTGAGAGTGTGTGTGTGAATGTGTGAAAAGTAATTTTGCATAATCAGAACATAGCATCTGGAACAATTAAAGGTTTTCTATAGAACTATGAGGATCAGTCATATCGCCCTTATTAAAGATTAGAAATTATACTAGTAATAAATCCTCGAAAAAGACTAAGCGTGCTTTTGCCTGTCAACGCGACTTTAACTTCAGATCCTGAAGAATGCTTGATAAAGCTGAAAAGAAGAGATTAATATATGCAAATTACATTGAGCATTTAAAAATCCCCTACAACTGTCTCCCCCTTTATTGCCGCATTTATGTTTTATTCATCTATTCAGCCAACTCACCTGTCACTTCGGAAGCTATAATATTACGGGGTATTATTAAACAGCATAAAGCCCCATCTTTAATTGGAAAGCTTCATTGCATTTTCCAATTATTTGGACTAAATTAAAAGCAGATGTACATAGTTCAATAAAGAGTCTAATATCAGTTCCGGAGAATCAAAATCCATTGTCATTACCGACGCGCAATACTTCTCCAAGCTCCACTCCAATTTCGGGGAAGGCGGTGGATATTATTTCTCTCTCCCCCTCCCGCCAAGGAAATCTGTCTCGGCAATCTGCTAATTGTCATTCCATTAATAAATGTTTAAATAGACAAATTTCATAGCAGAATCCTTTAAAAAAAACCATTGAAACTGGGTTTGTACAGCAAAATAAATACAATTCTCAGTTATGACAAGTACTTGCTACATGCCAGCTCTTGATAAGCAGAATGCCAAATTACTGATCCTATGTGGAGCTTAGGAATAACCAGTTGCAAGTGATATAGTTACTTATAACTAGTTACTTTTGGACAATGAAAAATGTGACTAGTTACATGCTCCATGTTGACTTCTTAGGTTAATGAGTACTGTCTAGTTACTGTCAAAAGGGTTTTGAATGATTTTAAAAATCATTTTTAGAAGGAACCGCTCAAGTTTAATGCACTCTGCCATCCCAAGTGGCATGGAAAGTATCCTCTGATTTTGTCTTTCATGCTACCCAGAGTCCATTGGATAGGGCGGTATATAAATCTACTAAATTAAATTAAATATTTCCAAGGTGCAGTGTCAGAACTGGCCATTAGAGGGTACCAAAGATTTTTTTTGTAGCCTCATTGAATCTCAGACACCCTAACTCCAAACTTCACCAAACTTGAAGAGGGTTAAAGAGGAGAAGACACTCTCCAATTTTGGCATGTCCAGGTGGCTTGGTGGCTGACTTATGACTCCCCCAAATCACTTATTTGATTTCCCCCAAACCAGCTGGTGGTGGCCTAAGAGTTTTTCACATTATTGTATGTCATGGGGGTCCTCCTAAAACCCATCTGCCACTTCTAGTTCCATTTTCTGGTAGAGGTGTTAGGTGATTTCTTGTAGTCTCCAGGA